>JASDQU010240878.1:80134-90581 GCA_032191745.1 Picea mariana
AGAAAAATACTTACAATTCATCAAGAAATAACCATGCAAACCCTAGTTGTAACACCTTCCTTCAAGAGAAACACCATAAAATGCCAAAAAGTCTTCCTTCAACAAGTGTGCCTCACTAAATCATCCAAATACCTAAGAGAGGGCACAAATTTCAGACCTCCTTATGGAGTGAATGAGTTCTGATGATAAAATGAGAGTGAAAATCCTTCATTTATACAAAACCTTGACCTAATTTTACATTTTAGGTCAAGTAAAAAGTCAACAAGGCCAAAATATCAAATCATATTGTTTTTACATTAAATTGTCAAATTAAATCCTAAATCAAGCTGAAAAGAGAGTAAAATCCCCTCCAAGGGAGACGTTAGCACCTTTTTGGGCAGATGGGGCATCCTAGAGAAAAACGTTAGCCCTCCTTGGGCTTTTCCAACCTGCCACATGTGCCACTGTTGCCTAGTCTGCCCCCCAAAACGTCCATGATGTTGGGTGACGTCATGGTTAAGATGGTGACTTCCTAGGCCTCCCAAGGCCAGTGTTCCACTGAGAAAGGGTCATCCACCCTAGGTTAAGCTCTGTCGAGGTGCCTCTGGTGGAACATCCTCTTCTCCTCTGGTGAAAAAATCTGGATCCATCTCTATCCTGTATCTTCCCCCTGATGGGGTCTCAACATCCACCTAATGGGCTCTTCAGCCCCATGGAGGTCTGAACTGATCATCTCCCCATGTTTACCGGTCCAAGATGGTACATGTACGTCGAGTATGGTCCTGAACATAAAAATCTACACCCTCCATGGGCTCATCAGTCACAAGGATCATAGCAATTTCATTCACATTTCATCATCAATATTAATAAACACATGCATAAAACCCCTAATAGATCAGTCAATAGCACAAAGACGTTACACAAACCTACTATACAGGTCTGGGAAAAGGGCAAGGCATCCTATTGGGCTAGTGTCCACTGAATAAGGGAAGCTCCCGAAAGAAACCCCTTCCAAGCCATTTAAGTGGATGGAGTGGTCAAGGGATGTTCAAGCAGGTGGGTTTGATGAAGGCCAAGGATGCAAGAAGTTACCTGTGGGTGCCTTTGTAGAAGGCAAGTTGTACCTGTCATGGATGCAATTCTTTCCAAGCCCATTCATGCCTTTTATTCTTTTTTGTTATTTCATTTTTTATTTCTCTTTATTTATTTTTTGCTCAAGAGATAATCAGGGGACATTGCCCTGGCATGGTGACCAATGGTGACAATGTTACCCACAAGTAATTTCACATAAATGAGAAGGTTGGCTCGTTATGGGACCCCCTTTCCCTTGTCCATGCAACCAAAGGTCACTACCCTGGCATGGTAACCAGCTGATGGAAATGTCATACTGCTAGGTACCCATGGACCTAATAGGTTGGCTCATGATGAGAATCCCTATCTTCTGGTTAGGTCTTGTTTTATTATTATTTTTTTAGGGTGCCTCTTGTTTCTTGTTGAGAAGCCTTTTATTTTTTTCTCGGGGATCCATGGGTGAAGCATCTCGAGGTTTTATTCTTAGGCTTTTATCTTTTACTAGTTTGCTTTTACCTTCTGGGTCTTTAGCCCCTTCTTCCCACTAGATAAGGTGCAATACTAAGAGAGGTCAACCCAATGCCCAGACAAGTGGAATGGGACAGGTGAGCGGGGAAACAAGATGGAAAAGTGAAAGTGTGAGGGGAGAGAATGATGGCTTCTCAGAGACAACCCCAGTGGCTAACCAAAACCAACAGACACAGGCTTACTAAGACACCCTGTCAATCCCCAAATCATGGTCAAGTGGGCAAGTGTAAGATCCAAGAAGTTTTTAGAAATAAAAGGAATCAGATGCATACATTCGATGGTTTTGATGATCAAAGTGACACATACCATGATACCTGAACTAATTACCTCATGAAAAAATAACCCTCTCTGACACAAGACCAAGCTGATGGTGGTGGAGGTTGTTGTTGTTGCTGACATGATAAAAATGCTGGAAGAGAGAAAAGGTGGGCCCTCCAGGGCCATGCCGAAGTCAATCCTGCTCTCAGTGCTCCATGTCTAGGACCTGTGGGCCTCGAGACATGATCTTCTAGTTATCCCTAAAAGTGGGGGATAACAAGGCTGAGAAAGTTTGAGTTGAAGAGAAATTTTATAGAGGATTAATTTCGAAGTGGCCAAATTTCAAGTTGCAGAGCGTCCATGGTAAAAAGTAACAACAATTGCGCAGAATTGGGAAAAGGCCCCAATTTTTGTTGTTAAATTCATGGGAAAATTGAGAAATTTGTCCATGTGGTGAGATATTCATGATTTTATATCTGTTCTAGCAAATTCAGACCTGGAATTGGTCGAATTTGAAGTTACAGTGAAGCCATGACAGTTGGAGTGAGATTAGCAATTAAAATTCTCAATTCAGGAATTGAGTTTGGGAAAAATTCGTCCCAGAAATGTCAAACCATCACGATTTGTTGTTGCAAAGGTTGAACTGGTGTTATCGGGGTGAAATTTAACAAATGTCATAGTTGCAGAATGTCTACGGTAAAAATGGGGAAAAAGTTAGGGAAAAGCCCCAATTTCTGTAGCAGAATTCACAAGGAATTGATGCGCATATAAATGAATGTGCACAGGTGGGCGCACTAAAATGCATGATGCGCAGTGAAAGGCTTGTGATATCCGAAAAAAATTTGGTGTGCGGGTGTGCGTGCTAAATTTAGCATTGTGCGGTGCAGATTGAGTGACGCATGCGTAATACTGGCACATGGTTTGCACACGCATAATAATGGCGCACATGGTGTGCGTAGTATTTCCAGAGCGCAAAGAAACTTTGTTGGTGCACGCGCAATGTGGGTATATGTTGTTGCGCAACAGTATAGTTAATGGTGCACGTAGAGTATTGGTGCGTGGTGGGGGCATACTAAACTCTGGCATGGTGAAGCGCGTAGAGTGAAATGCATGCGGAATATTAATGCGCGACACAAAAAAATAATTGCGCGCAACAAGTATTAGTGCAAGAACCAAAATTTTGCGCAGTGGATATTGGCGCATGACAAAAAAGTAGTGCGCACCAGTTATTGGCTCGATATAGAAGTGATGCACTATGGTTATACGTGCGCAAAGCATCAATTACCTTGTGGTGTTGATGTGCATGCTATATATGGGTGCACAGTGTTAGCGATTATTTTTGTCTTGGGCACAAAAGAACCCAGGTCAGCAGAATGCACAGGAAGCACCCAAGCGCAGCATGGGAGAATCCTCTTTCCAGTAACGAGTCAAGCAAGCGGGCGAAGTCTAGTTGTCAGCGGATGTGATCCCCTACAAATTTAATCGACGGCCATCGGGTTTTCGGGGCTACCGGGTTGCCCGAAGTTTAGCACAAGAGCGCAGCCCCCATATTTCAGGATAAATATGGGTCGTTCGATCCATCGAGACAGTTGGCTGCCAGTCGGCGTATCAGGGATCGGGGTTTTGGGAGTCAAGGGGATGTCTATTCCTTGCAGTTGAATCCGTCAATCGGAGAAACGCCAAGAGCACCTTGACGTCGAGCCCACGGTTTTAGCCCCAGGTCACATCAAGCGAGCCTATAAAGGGAGACAGCCCCTTTTATGATAACGCACACTATCTGGGCCGTCTATCTAAAGGACGCACAGCACTGCATCCTCCAGACGTCAATTCCATGTGATCTAAATCTTGATGCCTGCTTGGGATAAATGAAGAGGAGGTAAGGTGGTTGAAGCCTCGCTTCACTCATTTATTACAAAGGATGGACATCCCAGCTGGAAGGTCTACCCGAGACGGTCCTCTATACTAGTTCTTTCCATGGAAGCCACACCAAGTCTTCAACTTTCCAGGGAAGCCTGCACATGCTAAAGCAGCGTTTAAATGCCTAGCTACACCCTGGCACGAGTCATGAAAAATTAAGGTGGCGTATGACAGGAAAGTGCAGGTCGGATTTGAGTGAAGAGATGCCACGCCTTGAGAGTCCTAAGATGCCTCTGTTGGGCGAAAGGGGGAGGAGTATATGTAGGCATTTTGACATTTTTGTAAAGAATCGATGGTAGAGAAGAGCTCCCAATTGTAAATTTTTAACAGATATTCTAAGTTTTCTGGTTATGCATCTGTATATGAGATTTCTTGTTTTATGACAGACAGTCTTTCTTACTCCATCAAATTTCCGTCTCATGCTAAGAGAGTTCATGATTGACTGATTCACATGAATTACTGCAATGATGTTATGATAAGGGATTTATTGTTTCATTATTGTATTCTCTGGTTTTGAGTTTGAACGTGAGAAGATCTTGCGTTCGGATGTCTTCTTCTACAGTCTGTTAGGAATCAGATGTTTGTGACAGACCCTTGCATTTCTCTGATACAAGTCTTCCCCCTTACTCACCCTTACTATGACTCACTCACTGCCTGAAGTTTGACTAAGACCTCATTTTCTCATGCATACCAGACCTGGTTTTGATGTTAGAACAATGTTGTTTCGAGTTGACCTCCATTTGATCACCCATTAAACAAATCGTGACATAAACTGATGGGCATCGGGATCTACTCCTGTAAGCAATCCAGGAGTGACTTCCGTCGCTAACATTTATGGCGCCGTTGTCGGGGACAAAGTTGAATATTTTCCCCGAGATTGAACGACATTGAGCCTCTGATCCTGAAGGTGCATTGGGTATCAGAGCCTTCGAAGATTGTTGTTGTGCACCTGGCGGCTCCATTGTGACGGCTCCACTGTGGCGAACCTGCCACGTAAACTATGGATTTCAGAGGCAGACACACACGGTCCCATCCTCAGATGCCTTTAGCTATGCCTGGAACTGAGCCGAAGGTGGTTCTCAGAAAAGGAAAGGCCTCAAAAGGAGAAGTTGTCGCCGAACCAGGTAATCCGCCATCTCCCTTTGTGGAAACTCCATTCTCTCCGCCTCAGTTTCCTGGCAGACCGTCTTCTGAAGTTTCTCGTTTCTTGAATTTCGGGAGTGTTCCTGTTGAGGTTTCCCCCCCTGGTCTAGGATTAGAGGGAGAAATCCTTGTCACTCCCGTCTCCTCTGAAAACGTATCCTGGCGTAGACCTATGACCATAGAAGATTTCCCCACTCTGAGCTTTACCGCTTCTCCTTTTGTCGCGGTCACCACCTCTCCACAAAAAGATACATCCACCGGCTTGAGCTCATTGTCCTTCTCCCTAAATCCCTTATTGTTTCCCACTCCTCTTAGAAACTCATCCCCAGTATCCCCATTCCAAACTCCTTCTCCTCCGAGTTCTCCTTCGCATAATATCCCTATGGTAGGACCGAATCCCCCTATGACCAGAATGGAGGCCATTATAGTCGCTAGGTATGCTCCCCTCATGCTACCTCATCCTCTTAATGCCCTTCCGGCAGATGGTTACCTCAAACAACTGCCTAAGTTTACAGGCAAGGGGGACATATCTGCAGAAGAACACCTAGAAGCCTTTTATAGTTTTACGGATGATAATGTCATCATGCATGCAGATGTATGGATGAGGATTTTTGTCCATAGCCTTCAAGGAGAGGCCAGAAAGTGGTTCAAAGCCCTACCTCCTGGGTCTATTAATGGGATCGAAGCTTTGGATGGTGCCTTTTTGAGACAGTGGTGAGATAAAAAAGATTTCATGTATTACATGACAGAATTTGGGTCTTTGAAGAGAAAAGAAGGAAAGCCTGTCTCCGATTTTTCCAAGAGATTCAATAAAATGTACAACAGAATCCCAGCTGAGATTAAACCCTCTGAAGCCTCTGCAAAGATCACTTATGCTAGTGCCTTTGATCCCGATTTCTGCCTCCTGTTGAGGGAAAGGAGAGCCACTACACTATCCCACATGCAAGACGCAGTCGTGGAGGTCGAATCTAATATATTGGTTGTTGACCGACTCAAGAGTACTGCTAGTAGAAACATATCCAGGCACAGTCCTGAAGATTCCTCATCCAGTTCCTCTCCCCTGCCCCTTCAAAAAGATGAGACAGCTACAGTGCTAAAATCACTCTCTGCCAGGATGGAAAGGTGGGAATTAGAAGGGAAACCCAGCTACAGAAATCCCCAAAATACAGATAGTAGGGGTTTTAGAAAGCCTAATAACAGTGGGCCGCAGGATTTTCCTAGGGAACAAAGGAGCAGGGATAGAGATGATCAGAGGATTCAGGCCCCTCTCCAGAACAATCTAGTTTCTCATGAGGAGGGGGAGTAGGTGGATGAACTCGACCCCGAGATCAATTGCATCGAGGACACTTCCCCGTTTCCTCATCTGACTCAATCTGTGTATGAAGAATCCCTTATTAATGCTCAAATCAATGAATTGAGTAGAGGGGAAAGAGTTGGCCATACTCCTAACAGATATAGTCTCAGATCAAAAAGGAAAGAAGGGAATTCTAATAACCAGGATTAGTCTCCCATAGTAGAGAGGCCCACTAAAGCTGCAGCAGACACTACCAAAGAAAAGAAAGATCAGAGCGCTTTGCCAGTAGCCAAAGAACCTATCACTGAGGTAAGGGAAGATCCTAAGCCTATTCCTTCCTTCAATTTTGAGCATGAGATTCAAAAGATTAGAATCCCCGTACCCCTGTCTGAACTAGTCAAAAATGAAGATTTCAAGAAGTCCCTCTCCAAGCTGTTACAGTCTGACCCCCCTCAGCCTGCCACTGACTCAATAAATATCCAATATGAAAAGCCAGCAGTTGTCTTAGGTCCCATGGTAGAAGATAGATATGACTCATCCCCTCACTTCTACACATCCCTGAAAATACATGATAAAGTGCTGCATAACTGCCTCGTGGATTCGGGGGCTTCCCATAACCTTATGCCCAAAACAGTAATGGAAGAATTGGGACTGGAGGTGACCAAAACTTATCATGATTTATATTCTTTCGACTCAAGGAGGGTGACTTGTCTGGGAGTCATCAAAGACTTGGTGGTTTCCTTGTTTCAGCTGCCCATGAAGAGTGTGGTTATGGATATTGTGGTAGCTGATGTTCCCCCCAAGTTCGGCATGCTGCTGTCTAGGTCTTGGATAAAAAATCTTGGGGGAACACTACGGATGGACCTCACGTATGCCACCATTCCAGTCTTCGGAGGTGAACAAAGGAGGCTGTATAGAGAAGCTCAACTGGCCTACATTGTCAGTGATGAAGCCAACCCCACCAATCACCCCATCTTTGCACTTGACACCGATTTGGGTTCTAGCCTATTGTAGCTCACTGATGCTCCTGAAGACCCTTTTCAAGTCAGAAAGCAGTCAAGTCTTGATTATCCAATTCCCCCCCCAGACCCCCCTGTGTGGAAGATGTTTTTCGATGGGGCTTCTTCTAGCGAAGGCGCTGGCGCTGGAGTGGTTTTCATATCACCTTGTCAGGAGGCCATATCCCTGTCATACAAGCTGGAATTCGAAACCACCAACAATGTGGCAGAATATGAAGCTCTTGTTTTGGGTATGAGGGCCGCAAAGGAAATGGGGATTAAAGAGATGGCAATATTTGGAGATGCTGAGTTGATTATTCAGCAAGTCAGAAACGCTTATCGTGCTAATAATCCCCGGCTCAGAAATTATAGAAATGAAGTGTGGGACTTGATTGATAATTTCTTCTTGTCTTTTAACATTTCTTTCATTCCAAGGGGGGAAAATGCTTTAGCCGATTCTTTAGCCATCTCAGCTAGTTCGCTCAAGGTTCCTCTGTCGCCTATGGCAAAAAAGGATGTTCAGATAAAATACATGCCCTCTGTACCGGACAATGTTAAGCATTGGAAGGTGTTCAAAGATGATCTGAAAATTGAAAGATTTCTCCAATCTATTGATGAATTTTCTGCGTTTCACATTGACCAGGAGCCCGACCTAGAAGGTGATCCTTGTCCTGAAGAATTTTTAAACAAGATCGCTAATCACCAAATTATTCAGCTGCCCAGCAACCACATTCTGATAGGACTAGTCCCTTTAGAAAGATTGTTCGATGGGAATGATGTGCCAGTGAAGGGTAAGGTCGCTAGTGAAGATGATGAGACAGCCGAATGCAACATTGGCACACAGGAGGAGCCCAGGTTCATCAAATTGTCAAGCAGTTTGACCAGAGAGCAGCGGGCCGAATATATTGAGTTGTTGATAGAGTTTGCCGATGTGTTTGCATGGACATACGAAGACCTGAAAACTTATGACACATTTGTTATCGAGCACAAGATCCCACTGAAGGAAGAGGCTAGGCCATTTAGGCAGAAGTTGAGACAGATAAATCCCATGTTGCTGCCTGTAATGGAAAAGGAGGTCAAGAAATTGCTAGATGCACAAATCATTGTCCCCTTGAGATACTTCGAGTGGGTGGCCAACTTGGTCCCAGTAAGGAAGAAAAGTGGAGAAATCAGGCTTTGTGTTGATTTTAGGAATTTGAACAGAAGCTCAAAGAAAGACAATTACCCCCTACCTAAGATGGAACACATACTGCAGAGGGTAACTGGCGCATCCAGAATATGCATGATTGATGGATTTTCTTGCTATAATCGGATATCAGTCATGCCTGAGGACAGGGAAAAGACAGCCTTCACCACTCCTTGGGGCACATTCATGTATGCCAAAATTCCATTTGGGCTTATGAATGCAGGAGCAACATTTCAGTGAGCCATGGATATAGCCTTCATTGGGGAGAAAGACCAGTTTGTGGTGATCTACCTAGATGAAATCACGATTTTCTCCAGGTCTGATAAAGAGCATCGTTGTCACTTAAGGAGATTTTTCTCGAAGTGCCGGAGGTTTGGTTTTTCCCTAAATCCCAAAAAGTCCCTGTTTGCTATGATGGAGGAAAAGCTGTTAGGCCATATAGTATCATGGGAAGGAGTAAGAATTGATCCTAGCAGAGTGGAGGCAATTCAAACCTTGTCACTTCCCAGGTCTAAAAAGGAGGTCCAGACCTTTCTAGGAAAGATTAACTTCCTGAGAAGATTCGTCTCAAATTTCGCTGAACTAGTAAAACACATCACAGCTATGCTCAAGAAGGGAAATGAAGTGAAATGGACCGCTGGACCCAGGGAATCCTTTGTCCAAATAAAAAGGGCACTAACTGAGGCACCTGTGTTGATTAGTCCTGATTATTCCAAACCATTCCTAGTTTTTTCTTTTGTTTCTTTTGATACGGTAGCAGCGGTGTTATTGCAGAAAAATGAGGAAGGGCGAGAGCAGCCCATTGCCTTCTTCAGCAAGGCGTTAAGAGACGTAGAGATCAGGTATGAAATCATGGAGAAACAGGCCTATGCCTTAGTGAAAGCTCTCAAATCTGTCAGAGTTTACATCTTGCATTCAAAGGTAATTGCATACATTCCTTCAGCTTCTGTGAAGGACATCCTTGTACAGCCCGACATAGATGGGAGAAGAGGCAAATGGATCGCTAAAATCCTCGAATTTCACTTAGAGATAAATCCCACCAAGTTGGTCAAGGGGCAAGGTTTAGCCAAGCTACTGGCCGAATCCAATTGTGAGGCCTTGGGGGTTAATTCCGTCAATGCTGACTCATGAGATCAACAAGCTGAGTTGCCCAGCCAACGCTCTAAAGATGGCTAATCGCTATCATATTGTGTCTGGTATCGTGAAATTCTGTACTTTCTGCAGGAATTGAAGCCTCCGGACGGAATGGGTAAAAGCAGGGCAAGAGCTTTAAAGCTCAAAGCGGTCAGGTATTGTCTCATTGAGCAAGTTTTGTACTGGAGAGATCCTTTGGGGATGTTGTTGAGATGTTTGAACCCACCAGAAGCCCAGAAAGTTATGTTTGATTTCCATGAAGGCCTTTGTGGGGGGCATCATTTCTGGAAGACCACAGCTCATAAGATCCTCAGGGCTAGATATTACTGGCCTACTTTATTCACTGATGTCTGCAGAGGAATCAGGGCTTGCATCAAATGTCAAAACTTCTCAGGAAAGCAACATCTCAAATCGCTGCCATTGAAGCCTATAGTTTCTCCAGCACCTTTTCAGTAGTGGGGGTTGGACTTCATTGGAGAAATTCATCCTCCCTCAAGTGGTCAACACAGATGGATCCTGACAGCAACAGATTATTTCACTAAGTGGATAGAAGTTGTCCCTACTAGAAGCGCATCACACAAAGTAATTATCAGCTTCCTGGAGGATATCATAGCCAGATTTGGCTGTCCCAGCAGGATCGTCACCGATAATGCTGCTTCTTTCAAGTCTGAGCCTTTAATTAAGTTCTGTGAGCAGTTCCAGATCTCACTAATTCACTACACCCCCTACTACCCCCAAGGAAACGGTTTAGCAGAGTCCTCCAACAAAAGCCTGATAAGGATCATTAAAATACTATTGGAGGACAACAAAAGGGCTTGGGATTCAAAGTTGAAATTTTCCCTGTGGGCTGATCGAGTGACAACAAAGAAATCTTCGCCTTTCTAGCTGGTCTATGGAACGGAGGCAGTTTTTCCCACTCAACTCGCCTTACCCATGGAA
>JASDQU010240878.1:90983-101871 GCA_032191745.1 Picea mariana
TGTTGTTGTTGCTGACATGATAAAAATGCTGGAAGAGAGAAAAGGTGGGCCCTCCAGGGCCATGCCGAAGTCAATCCTGCTCTCAGTGCTCCATGTCTAGGACCTGTGGGCCTCGAGACATGATCTTCTAGTTATCCCTAAAAGTGGGGGATAACAAGGCCGAGAAAGTTTGAGTTGAAGAGAAATTTTATAGAGGATTAATTTCGAAGTGGCCAAATTTCAAGTTGCAGAGCGTCCATGGTAAAAAGTAACAACAATTGCGCAGAATTGGGAAAAGGCCCCAATTTTTGTTGTTAAATTCATGGGAAAATTGATAAATTTGGCCATGTGGTGAGATATTCATGATTTTATATCTGTTATAGCAAATTCAGACCTGGAATTGGTCGAATTTGAAGTTACAGTGAAGCCATGATAGTTGGAGTGAGATTAGCAATTAAAATTCTCAATTCAGGAATTGAGTTTGGGAAAAATTCGTCCCAGAAATGTCAAACCACCACGATTTGTTGTTGCAGAGGTTGAACTGGTGTTATCGGGGTGAAATTTAACAAATTTCATAGTTGCAGAATGTCTACTGTAAAAATGGGGAAAAAGTTAGGGAAAAGCCCCAATTTCTGCAGCAGAATTCACAAGGAATTGATGCGCATATAAATGAATGTGCACAGGTGGGCGCACTAAAAATGCATGATGCGCAGTGAAAGGCTTGTGATATCCAAAAAAAAATTGGTGTGCGGGTGTGCGTGCTAAATTTAGCATTGTGCGGTGCAGATTGAGTGATGCATGCGTAATACTAGCACATGGTGTGCACATGCATAATAATGGCGCACCTGGTGTGCGTAGTATTTCCAGAGCGCAAAGAAACTTTGTTGGTGCACGCGCAATGTGGGTATATGTTGTTGCGCAACAGTATAGTTAATGGTGCACGTAGAGTATTGGTGCACGGTGGGGGCATACTAAACTCTGGCATGGTGAAGCGCGTAGAGTGAAATGCATGCGGAATATTAATGCGTGACACAAAAAAATAATTGCGCGCAACAAGTATTAGTGCAAGAACCAAAATTTTGCGTAGTGGATATTGGCGCGTGAAACAAAAGTAGTGCGCACCAGTTATTGGCGCGATAGAGAAGTGATTCACTGTGGTTATACATGCGCGGAGCATCAATTACCTTGTGGTGTTGATGTGCATGCTATATATGGGTGCACAGTATTAGCGATTATTTTTGTCTTGGGCACAAAAGAACCCAGGTCAACAGAATGCACAAGAAGCGCCCAAGCTCAGCATGGGAGAATCCTCTTTCCAGTAACGAGTCAAGCAAGCGGGCGAAGTCTTGCTCTCAGCGGCTGTGATCCCCTACAAATTTAATCGACGGCCATCGGGTTTTCGGGGCTACCGAGTTGCCCGAAGTTTAGCACAAGAGCACAGCCCCCATATTTCAGGATAAATATGGGTCGTCTGATCCATCGGGACAGTTGGCTGCCAGTCGGCGTATCATGGATCAGGGTTTTGGGAGTCAAGGGGATGTCTGTTCCTTGCAGTTGAAGCCGCCGATCGGAGAAACGCCGAGAGCACCTTGACGCCGAGCCCACGGTTTTAGCCCCAGTTCACATCAAGCGAGCTTGTAAAGGGAGATAGCCCCTTTTATGATAATGCACACTATCTAGGCCATCTATCTGAAGGACACGCGGCACTGCATCCTCCAGATGTCAATTCCATGTGATCTAAATCCTGATGCGTGCTTGGGATAAATGAAGAGGAGGTAAGGTGGTTGAAGCCTCGCTCCACTCATTTATTACAAAGGATGGACATCCTGGCTGGAAGGTCTACCCGAGATGGTCCTCTATACTAGTTCTCTCCATGGAAGCCACGCCAAGTCTTCAACTCACCAGGGAAGCTTGCACATGCTAAAGCAGTGTTTAAAGTCTCAGCTACCCCCTGGCACGAGTCATGCAAAATTAAGGTGGCGTATGACAGGAAAGTGCAGGTTGGATTTGAGTGAAGAGACGCCACGCCTTGAGAGTCCTGAGATGCCTCTGCTGGGTGAAAGGGGGAGGAGTATATGTAGGCATTTTGACATTTTTGTAAAGAATCGATGGTAGAGAAGAGCTCCCAATTGTAAATTTTTAACAGATATTCTAAGTTTTCTGGTTATGCATCTATATATGAGAATTCTTGTTTTATGACAGACAGTCTTTCTTACTCCATCAAATTTCCGTCTCATGCTAAGAGAGTTCATGATTGACTGATTCACATGAATTACTGCAATGATGTTATGATAAGGGATTTATTGTTTCATTATTGTATTCTCTGGTTTTGAGTTTGAACGTGAGAAGATCTTGCATTCAGATGTCTTCTTCTACAGGCTGTTAGGAATCAGATGTTTGTGACAGACCCTTGCATTTCTCTGATACAAGTCTTCCCCCCTACTCACCCTTACTACGACTCACTCACTGCCTGAAGTTTGACTAAGACCTCATTTTCTCATGCATACCCGACCTGGTTTTGATGTTAGAACAATGATGTTTCGAGTTGACCTCCATTTGATGACCCATTAAACAAATCGTGACATAAACTGATGGGCATCGGGATCTACTCCTGCAAGCAATCCAGGAGTGACTTCCATCACTAACATTTCTGGCGCCGTTGCCGGGGAAAAAGTTGAAGATTTTCCCCAAGATTGAATGACATTGAGCCTCTGATCCTGAAGGTGCATTGGGTATCACAGCCTTCGAAGATTGTTGTTGTGCACTTGGCGGCTCCATTGTGACAGCTCCAATGTGGTGAACCTGCCACGTCAACTGTGGCTTTCAGAGGCAGACACACACGGTCCCATCCTCAGATGCCTTTAGCTACGCCTGGAACTGAGCTGGAGGTGGTTCTCAGAAAAGGAAAGGCCTCAAAAGGAGAAGTTGTCGCCGAACCAGGTAATCCGCCATCTCCCTTTGTGGAAACTGCATTCTCTCCACCTCAGTTTCCTGGCAGACCGTCTTCTGAAGTTTCCCGTTTCTTGAATTTCAAGAGTGTTCCTGTTGAGGTTTCCCCCCCTGGTCTAGGATTAGAGGGAGAAATCCTTGTCACTCCCGTCTCCTCTGAAAACGTATCCTGGCGTAGACCTATGACCATAGAATATTTCCCCACTCTGAGCTTTACCGCTTCTCCTTTTGTCGCGGTCACCACCTCTGCACAAAAAGATACATCCGCCGGCTTGAGCTCGTTGTCCTTCTCCCTAAATCCCTTATTGTTTCCCACTCCTCTTAGAAACTCATCCCCAGTATCCCCATTCCAAACTCCTTCTCCTCCGAGTTCTCCTCCGCATAATATCCCTATGGCAGGACCGAATCCCCCTATGACCAGAATGGAGGCCATTATAGCCGCTAGGTATGCTCCCCTCGTGCTACCTCAGCCTCTTAATGCCCTTCCGGTAGATGGTTACCTCAAATAGCTGCCTAAGTTTACAGGCGAGGGGGACATATCTGCAGAAGAACACCTGGAAGCCTTTTATAGTTTTACGGATGATAATGTCATCATGCATGCAGATGTATGGATGAGGATTTTTGTCCATAGCCTTCAAGGAGAGGCCAGAAAGTGGTTAAAAGCCCTACCTCCTGGGTCTATTAATGGGATCGAAGCTTTGGATGGTGCCTTTTTGAGACAGTGGGGAGATAAAAAAGATTTCATGTATTACATGACAGAATTTGGGTCTTTGAAGAGAAAAGAAGGAAATTCTGTCTCCGATTTTTCCAAGAGATTCAATAAAATGTACAATAGAATCCCAGCTGAGATTAAACCCTCTGAAGCCTCTGCAAAGATCACTTATGCTAGCGCCTTTGATCCCGATTTCTGCCTCCTGTTGAGGGAAAGGAGAGCCACTACACTGTCCCACATGCAAGACGCAGTCGTGGAGGTCGAATCTAATATATTGGTTGTTGACCGACTCAGGAGTACTGCTGGTAGAAACATATCCAGGCATAGGCCTGAAGATTCCTCATCTAGTTCCTCTCCCCTACCCCTTCAAAAAGATGAGACAACTAGAGCACTAAAATCACTCTCTGCCAGGATGGAAAGGTGGGAATTAGAAGGGAAACTCGGCTACAGAAATCCCCAAAATACAGATAGTAGGGGTTTTAGAAAGCCTAATAACAGTGGTCCGCAGCATTTTCCTAGGGAACAAAGGAGCAGGGATAGAGACGATCAGAGGATTCAGGCCCCCTCTCCAGAACAATCTAGTTTCTCATGAGAAGGGGGAGGAGGTGGATGAACTCGACCTCGAGATCAATTGCATCGAGGACACTTCCCCATTTCCTCATCTGACTCAATCTACGTATGAAGAATCCCTTATTAACGCTCAAATCAATGAATTGAGTAGAGGGGAAAGATCTGGCCATACTCCTAACAGATATAGTCTCAGATCAAAAAGGAAAGAAGGGAATTCTAATAACTAGGATTAGTCTCCCATAGCAGAGAGGCCCACTAAAACTGCAGCAGACACTACCAAAGAAAATAAAGCTCAGAGCGCTTTGCCAGCAGCCAAAGAACCTATCACTGAGGTAAGGGAAGATCCTAAGCCTATTCCTTCCTTCAATTTTGAGCATGAGATTCAAAATATTAGAATCCCCGTACCCCTGTCTGAACTAGTCAAAAATGAAGATTTCAAGAAGTCCCTCTCCAAGCTGTTACAGTCTGACCCCCCTCAGCCTGCCACTGACTCAATAAATCTCCAAGATGAAAAGCCAGCAGTTGTCATAGGTCCCATGGTAGAATATAGAGATGACTCATCCCCTCCCTTCTACACATCCCTGAAAATACATGTTAAAGTGTTGCATAATTGCCTCATGGATTCGGGGGCTTCCCATAACCTTATGCCCAAAACAATAATGGAAGAATTGGGACTGGAGGTGACCAAAACTTATCATGATTTATATTATTTCGACTCAAGGAGGGTGACTTGTCTGGGAGTCATCAAAGACCTTGTGGTTTCCTTGTTTCAGCTGCCCATGAAGAGTGTGGTTATGGATATTGTGGTAGTTGATGTTCCCCCCAAGTTCGGCATGTTGTTGTCTAGGTCTTGGATAAAAAAGCTTGGGGGAACACTACAGATGGACCTCACGTATGCCACCATTCCAGTCTTCGGAGGTGAACAAAGGAGGTTGTATAGAGAAGCTCAGCTGGCCTACATTGTCAGTGATGAAGCCAACCCCACCAATCACCCCATCTTTGCACTTGACACTGATTTGGGTTCTAGCCTATTGCAGCTCACTGATGCTCTTGAAGACCCTTTTCAAGTCAGAAAGCAGTCAAGTCTTGATTATCCGATTCCCCCCCCCAGACCCCTCTGTGTGGAAGATGTTTTTCTATGGGGCTTCTTCTAGCGAAGGCGCTGACGCTGGAGTGGTTTTCATATCACCTTGTCAGGAGGCCATATCCCTGTCATACAAGCTGGAATTCGAAACCACCAACAATGTGGCAGAATATGAAGCTCTTGTTCTGGGTATGAGGGCCGCAAAGGAAATGGGGATTAAAGAGATGGCAATATTTGGAGATGCTGAGTTGATTATTCAGCAAGTCATAAACGCTTATCGTGCTAATAATCCCCGGCTCAGAAATTATAGAAATGAAGTGTGGGACCTGATTGATAATTTCTTCTTGGCTTTTAACATTTCTTTCATTCCAAGGGGGGAAAATGCTTTAGCCGATTCTTTAGCCGTCTCAGCTAGTTCGCTCAAGGTTCCTCTGTCGCCTATGGAAAAAAAGGATGTTCAGATAAAATACAGGCCCTCTGTACTGGACAATGTTAAGCATTAGAAGGTGTTCGAAGATGATCTGGAAATTGAAATATTTCTCCAATCTATTGATGAATTTTCTGCGTTGCACATTGACCAGGAGCCCAACCTGGAAGGTGATCCTTGTCCTGAAGAATTTTTAAACAAGATCGCTAATCACCAGATTATTCAGCTGCCCAGCAACCACATTCTGAGAGGACTAGTCCCTTTAGAAAGATTGTTCGATGGGAATGATGTGCCAGTGAAGGGTAAGGTCGCTAGTGAAGATGTTGAGACAGCCGAATGCAACATTGGCACACAGGAGAAGCCCAGATTCATCAAATTGTCAAGCAGTTTGACCAGAGAGCAGCGGTCCAAATATATTGAGTTGCTGATAGAGTTTGCCGATGTGTTTGCATGGACATACAGAGACCTGAAAACTTATGACACATATGTTATCGAGCACAAGATCCCATTGAAGGAAGAGGCTAGGCCATTTAGGCAGAAGTTGAGACAGATAAATCCCATGTCGTTTCCTGTAATGGAAAAGGAGGTCAAGAAATTGATAGATGCACAAATCATTGTCCCCTTGAGATACTTCGAGTGGGTGGCCAACTTGGTCCCAGTAAGGAAGAAAAGTGGAGAAATCAGGCTCTGTGTCGATTTTAGGAATCTGAACAGAAGCTCAAAGAAAGACAATTACCCCCTACCTAAGATGGAACACATACTGCAGAGGGTAACTGGCGCATCCAGAATATCCATGATCGATGGATTTTCTGGCTATAATCAGATATCGGTCATGCCTGAGGACAGGGAAAAGACAGCCTTCACCACTCCTTGGGGCACATTCATGTATGCCAAAATTCCATTTGGGCTTATGAATGCAAGAGCAACATTTCAGTGAGCCATGGATATAGCCTTCATTGGGGAGAAAGACCAGTTTGTGGTGATCTACCTAGATGAAATCACGGTTTTCTCCAGGTCCGATAAAGAGCACCGTTGTCACTTAAGGAGAGTTTTCTCGAAGTGCTGGAGGTTTGGTTTTTCCCTAAATCCCAAGAAGTCCCTGTTTTCTATGATGGAGGAAAAGCTGCTAGGCCATATAGTATCAGCGGAAGGAGTAAGAATTGATCCTAGCAGAGTGGAGGCAATTCAAACCTTGTCACTTCCCAGGTCTAAAAAGGAGGTCCAAGCCTTTCTAAGAAAGATTAACTTCCTGAGAAGATTCGTCTCAAATTTCGCTGAACTGGTAAAACACATCACAGCTATGCTCAAGAAGGGAAATGAAGTGAAATGGACTGTTGAACCCAGGGAATCCTTTGTCCAAATAAAAAGGGCACTTACTGAGGCACCTGTGTTGATTAGTCCCGATTATTCCAAACCGTTCCTAGTTTTTTCTTTTGCTTCTTTCGATACGATAGCAGCGGTGTTATTGCAGAAAAATGAGGAAGGGCGAGAGCAGCCCATTGCCTTCTTCAGCAAGGCGTTAAGAGACGCAAAGATCAAGTATGAAATCATGGAGAAACAGGCCTATGCCTTAGTGAAAGCTCTCAAATCTTTCAGAGTTTACGTCTTGCATTCAAAGGTAATTGCATACGTTCCTTCAGCTTCTGTGAAGGACATCCTTGTACAGCCCAACGTAGATGGGAGAAGAGGCAGATGGATCGCTAAAATCCTGGAATTTGACTTAGAGATAAATCCCACCAAGTTGGTCAATGGGCAAGGTTTAGCCAAGCTACTGGCCGAATCCAATTGTGAGGCCTTGGGGGTTAATTCTGTCAATGCTGGCTCAGGAGATCAACAAGCTGAGTTGCCCAGCCAACGCTCTAAAGATGGCTCATCGCTATCATATTGTGCCTGGTATCATGACATTCTGTACTTTCTGTAGGAATTGAAGCCTCCAGACGGAATGGGTAAAAGCATGGCAAGAGCTTTAAAGCTCAAAGCGGTCAGGTATTGTGTCATTGAGCAAGTTTTGTACTGGAGAGATCCTTTGGGGATGCTGCTGAGATGTTTGAACCCACCAGAAGCCTAGAAAGTTATGTTTGATTTCCATGAAGGCCTTTGTGGGGGGAATCATTTCTGGAAGACCACAACTCATAAGATCCTCAGGGCTAGATATTACTATCCTACTTTATTCACTGATGTCTGCAGAGAAATCAGGGCTTGCATCAAATGTCAAAACTTCTCAGGAAAGCAACAGCTCAAATCGTTGCCATTGAAGCCTATAGTTTCTCCAGCACCTTTTCAGCAGTGGGGGTTGGACTTTATTGGAGAAATTCATCCTCCCTCGAGTGGTCAACACAGATGGATCCTGACATCAACAGATTATTTCACTAAGTGGATAGAAGCTGTCCCTACCAGAAGCGCATCACACAAAGTAATTATCAGCTTCCTGGAGGACATCATAGCCAGATTTGGCTGTCCCAGCAGGATCGTCACCGATAATGCTGCTTCTTTCAAGTCTGAGCCTTTAATTAAGTTCTGTGAGCAGTTCCAGATCTCACTAATTCACTCCACCCCCTACTACCCCCAAGGCAACGGTTTAGCAAAGTCCTCCAACAAAAGCCTGATAAGGATCATTAAAAGACTATTGGAGGACAACAAAAGGGCTTGGGATTCAAAGTTGAAATTTTCCCTGTGGGTTGATTGAGTGACAACAAAGAAATATCTGGGCACTTCGCCTTTCCAGATGGTCTATGGAACGGAGGCAGTTTTTCCCACTCAACTCGCCTTACCTGCGGAAAAGTTCTTTCAGGATCAGGAAGGAGAGCCAAATCACATGGTCCGAAGGATTCATCAGATAGTGGAGATACAGCAGATCAGGGAACAGGTGAGGAACACAGCCCTTAGTCATCAGGAAAGGATCAAACAGGCTTTCGATAGGAAGGTCAAGAAGAAAGAGTTCGAGATCGGGGATCTGGTACTCAAGTGGGACGCACCCAGATAGGAGAAAGGCAAGCACAGCAAGTTTGACGCCCTCTAGATCGGCCCTTTCAAAATATCTGAGGTTTTCTCCAACATCACGTACATGCTGCAAGATCTGGAGGGTGAAGAGGTTTTCAACAGCCCAGTGAATGGGCATTTTCTGAAGAAGTGTTTTATTTGAGCCTTAAACGGCTCCTCTGTTTGTAAATATTGTCCTTTAGCTCTTTGCTTATTTTTCTTTTTGCATGTTTTCAGCTTAATAATTGACTCCAACCCAATAACAAGGCACTGAAGCTGTAGAAGTAGTTCTTAGAGCATTGCAGGGACGACTCTATCCCCCATGGAGCCTAATGTTAGCGATTATTTTTGTCTTGGGCACAAAAGAACCCAGGTCAGCAGAATGCACAGGAAGCACCCAAGCGTAGCACGGGAGAATCCTCTTTCCAGTAACGAGTCAAGTAAGCGGGCGAAGTCTTGCTGCTGGCGGTTGTGATCCCCTACAGATTTAATCAACGGCCATCGGGTTTTTGGGGCTACCGGGTTGCCTGAAGTTTATCACAAGAGCGCAGCCCCCATATTTCAGGACAAATCTAGGTCGTCCGATCCATCGGGACAGTTGGCTTCCATTCGACGTATTAGGGATTGGGGTTTCGGGAGTCAAGTGGATGTCTGTTTATTGCAGTTGAAGCCGTCGATCGACGAAACGCCGAGAGCACCTTGACGTCGAGCCCACGGTTTTAGCCCCAGGTCACATCAAGCGAGCCTGTAAAGGGGGACAGCCCCTTTTATGATAATGCACACTATCTGGGCCATCTATCTGAAGGACGCACGTCACTGCATCCTCCAGACGTCGATTCCTTGTGATCTAAATCCCGATGCCTACTTGGGATAAATGAAGAGGAGGTAAGGTGGTTGAAGCCTCGCTTCACTCATTTATTACAAAGGATGGACATCCCGATCGGAAGGTCTACCCGAGATGGTCCTCTATACTGGTTCTTTCCATGGAAGCCGTGCCAAGTCTTCAACTCGCCAGGGAAGCCTGCACACGCTAAAGCGGCATTTAAAGGCTCAGCTACCCCCTCGTGCGAGTCATGCAAAATTAAGGTGGTGTATGACAGGAAAGTGTAGGTCAGATTTGAGTGAAGAGACGCCACACCTTGAGAGTCCTGAGACGCCTCTGTTGGGCGAAAGGGGGAGGAGTATATGTAGGCATTTTGCCATTTTTGTAAAGAATCGATGGTAGAGCAGAGCTCCCAATTGTAAAGTTTTAACAGATATTCTAAGTTTTTTGGTTATGCATCTGTATATGAGATTTCTTGTTTTATGACAGACAGTCTTTCTTACTCCATATAATTTACATCTCATGCTAAGAGAGTTCATGATTGACTGATTCACATGAATTACTGCAATGATGTTATGATAAGGGATTTATTGTTGCATTATTGTATTCTCTGGTTTTGAGTTTGAATGTGAGAAGATCTTGCGTTCGGATGTCTTCTTCTACAGTCTGTTAGGAATCAGATGTTTGTGACAGACCCTTGCATTTCTCTGATACAAGTCTTCCCCCCTACTCACCCCTACTATGACTCACTCACTGCCTGAATTTTGACTAAGACCTCATTTTCTCATGCATACCCGACCTGGTTTTGATGTTAGAACAATGTTGTTTCGAGTTGACCTCCATTTGATCACCCATTAAACAAATCGTGACATAAACTGATGGGCGTCGGGCTCTGCTCCTGCAAGCAATCCAGGAGTGAATTCCGTCGCCAACACACAGGTTGAAATCTCTGAGCACGAAGTCGTTTGGATGGTGAACAACAACAGAAAAGCACCGAATTTTCGTGACATTTATACTGTTTGAACGTCATCTTTTTGCAGTGCTTTTTTTAGGCCCTTAATAGCATTTTTAGCTACTCAAAAACCACGAGAACAGAGTGTATAAACTTTACCAAGGTACACTATGTATTTACAGCTCAAATAAAAGAGCTGGGAGAGAGATTTCTAATGGTGTAAATTGTTCGCCAAACAGAGCTTTTATGAGAAAGTTACAACTCAAACAGTGGAGGGTAAATTTTAAGACCCAACTAACTTCGAAGAGCCATAACTTTCTGCTCCAGAATCAGATTGAGGTGCAGGAGCAGTCAATGGAAATATATTGAACCATAGAAGACATTCCTAGAGATTAATTAGATTTTTGGGCATG
>JASDQU010240879.1:21892-32188 GCA_032191745.1 Picea mariana
TCATCAACCATAATGCCAGATTTAAAACTCAGAACTAGAGCACATTAGATATGTTTAATCATAGATAAAAACAGAACTAAATGCATAACTCTCACTGCAAATTTGATCATGTTTGATATCTCTCACTGCAATTTTAATCATGTTTTGTGATTCAGACCAAATACTAAGTATCTTTGAAGCACAAACTTATAAATAAGCAATGCATAGCTTTATTATTTCTGAACAACCATATATACAATCTTTCCCAAAGTTTCTTTAGAGTTCATTTTACTCTGATAAAAATCATGATTTCTTCGCTTGAAAAATGGAAACATTGACATTCAAACTTAAAATAATTGATGCATGAGAATTAATCAGAGGAGATGTTTATCATGGCTTCTTTTCCACTACCACGTCCTTTCATGACATGTTGGCGAAGTCCCATAATATGAATATTTCCAATGTAATTTTTCCACTGGATATTCTTAACATCAAATCCGAAACTCTCTTGTTCTTCTTCTGAAAGCTCTTGGAACAACTTCTCCAAGTTTGAGATATCAAATCTGGACAAACATCCAAAGAAATGTTTAATGATAAATCAGCAGCCATTACCAATCAAGTGCTTATAGTGTTTAATTCCCTGGGAAACAGCTGCAGCATATCATATTTTAGGCATGAAATCTCCGCAATCCTTGCAGACAACTCACCTTCCTTTGTAGAATGAGTATGGCTCGTAAATCTTGGCCATGTACTTCAATTGGTCTGTTGATATGACAGAATTGTGTTTCTGTTTTTCCAACATACTTTCAGCGGATGATGATAACCCAGCTATCTGCATGTAGACCATGAGTTTGTAATGTATGGATATTATCTTCTTACATTGTCTTAAAATGAAATGCTAAATACTAAACAAATACAAAAATGCTATTTCAACTTACACTGCTTGGACTGGTGTCCAAGTCTTGCCCACAGAAATCCTCCATGGTATGCAGGCAGGTTATTTCCTTCAGCAATCTTACTGGTTTTCCTTTGTTGTCAATGTATGGATTACATTTAAAATGTTCAAATATTATATTAAAAATTTTTCCAAGTCTTATGGGATTTGCAACTGAAGAAGCAACCTGATAAACCTTTAGACCCGGTTTTCCAGCATGCTTTGCTATTGCTGCTAAAGTTGCATTCACAACCATGTCTACAGGTACCTGTAATAGCAAGGAGATAAGTGAAGTGTTTATTACATCTCCTAGTTAAATAAAATGATAAAAATCATCTCTTGTATCGAATATATCAATTTTAATCTCCAAATCCTCATTTTCTTAAGCACTCAAAATGTTTGAGAGTCTGTGTGCTTGATCCCTTGAATTCAGATGAAGATAGATCTATACACATTTTAATTTGTTAAAAATTAACATATTTGTGGAAAATGTAAAACTCAAAAAATTAATAAACAGCTTCAAAATCGTGCTGTGCTATTATCACTAACCAGATCGAGCACAGTATCTGAATCAGCCAAGAAGCTAGATAGCTGACCTTTACCATAGTGTGTAATGACTGGATCAAGCATTCTGCCAATAAAAAAAATCGATGTAACTCTTGTTATATTTAACTTTATAATATATGGGATTCGACAGATGATTTTACTTACCGATGGCCTTCTATCCATCCAGGAAAAGGCTGACTGTACGTGCTTTCAATAACACTGGGACGAACAATAACTACAGGTAATTCTTCCCTGCCACTAACCATAAGCATCTCAGCCATTGCTTTCGTAAAAGTATATGTATCCTGCCATCCATATGCTCTTGCCCTGAATGCAGAAAAACACCCACAATTATAGTTTTTTACTGTACTTAAATACCTATAAACCTTTGTGCGAAAGAGAAATAAATGATGCAAAGGGCTACATTGATACTATGGGCTAAGAGGATCATTAATAGGAACACCTTTCCATGCCCAAATCTTTCATCCTTTGAGCGATTTTCTTTTGAGAATCTACTCGTCCCTTGTTGCAGTTCTGGAAATTTGAAAATTCAATCTCTAAACCCTCGCGAACTTTGTTTGCTAAATGAAATTCAGCTTGGATGTTCAGAGGTGGAATAAATTCTGCTTTCTCCTTTGCTATACTGTGCCCCATCTGAAAAGGCTTCTCTAATGCTCGACCTGGTCTCTGCCCGTTGACATATGCTGGAGTGAAAAGAATATAATTAGGAAAAAAAAGTACAATCTGACCTGAACACTATTTAGGTAGATATCAGTTTTCTAAGAAGTTCAAGAAAGCCCTGTTTTCTGGCATTATATTGTAAATATCAGTTTTCTGACATTATATTTTACAGTACTGCAATATGGTAAAAGTGTAAAAGTTTTCTGAGCTTTCTGACATTATATTTTACAGTACTGCAATATGGTAAAAGTGTAAAAGTTTCCCTAATATGACCCCAAAAATTATTCATATGTAAAATTTGCATCAATCAAAAAGTCAAAATATTTGAAATAGGGATTTTAGATGGTAAATATTATGCACCATATAGATTTTACATCAACTCCAATCCATTTGTGTAACCCAAACCCACTTGATGCATAAGTGGGTTGGGGTTGATGAAATCTACTTGATGTACAAGTGGGTTGGGGTTGATGCAAAATCTATAGGGTGTATTTATATTATTTTGTCATTATTATTTTTTTAATTACATTTATATTGTTTTGTTAAGTAATGTTTTTTTTATTAGTTAGATAATCTTGACTTGTGGGATTGATCTGTGGTTGAGATGTTATGATCACATTTGCTTGGACCCCATCAACCTTTAAAATCACTGGATTTTAGGTGTCCCAGATATAGGTAACTTTACTTACTAAGTGCCTTAACAATGCATTCCCTCACATTGCTCTACTCTAAGGGGACAATTTTTTCAATCAATATTAATTAAATAAAAGTCAATTATTTTTTTAATAATTATTTAAAAATAATTTGAGCATTTTTTTTCATTATGAAAAAGGTATTTATTGTAAAATAAAAAAAATTCCCAATTTTAAATATTTAAATTACCTAACTTTAAAGGGATGAACAATAAAAACTAAAAATGAACAATAAAAACTAAAAATAAAAAACCCAATTTTAAGTAGCTAACTTTGAGAGAATAAAAAGAATTAAAAATTTTAAATAAAATATTAAATAAAAAAAACATTTTTTACAATAATACCATATAAAAGAAAACAATGGCTATTTTAATATTCATATAATTTACTAAAAAATAAATAAAATTATTTATAAACTTCTATTAAAAAAGAAAATCTTACCATAATCTGAAATGAAATTGTATGATATGAACATCAATACATAATAAAAGAAAAATATCAACAATATGATAAGTGTGAGGACAAACTTCTTTCAAATCTTATAATCCCCTCAATATACATTAACAATTAACAATCAGAATAAATTTATTTTAATTCTTATTTATTATATTTTTTTAATAATAAAAAAACTTAAAAAAAATATTTATATTTATAAAAAATTAATCAATAAAATACTTTTTATTTTATTTTTTTTTGGGGTTCACTAGGCTGCTGAGATCTTATAGTCTCTTCTACACTGAACTATAAAAGTATCCCTCTATCTAATAAAAACAAAAACAACTTTTACACCATTGCAAAAACACTTCCAACATTATTTAAAAAATGAACATATCCCACTTGATGTGCCAGATTTATAAGATTTTGGCATTGATGGCTTTGTCTCACCCTATGTTCCATATTTATAAGATTTTTGCATTGATCACTTTTCAGTCAAATTATAAATCAAACCAGTTAGTCAACTAAAATATTGAATTATTTTCACCAAATATACTATTTATAATAAAAATAAAAACCATTTCAATTATAACATATTTTATAATAAAAATAAAAACCACTGTCAAATCACTCTGAGAAGGAAAAAATATCTTACAATAGTGCAAAACTGACCGAACAATGCACAGTAAACAATAAAGTAGAAATATTGACAGACTACATTAATGAATATGTCGTATAATTACAATACTCACTATTTTCTAATTCTGACAGAATTTACAATAATTTAAAAATGTGAATACATCACACTTACCGGTGGACATATGGATAAAAAGTTGGACATTTTCGCAGCATTTGCCAAACTCCAAAAGGCGATAAACTCCAGTCGTGTTGGTTTCCAGAGCAACGTCATACCTAGACCATTGCATTTACGGTGAGCAGATAGCAGTAACACACAGTATGCAGCATTACCAGTTGAAACAATATAAAAMAAAAAACTATCTACTGTAATGAAGCTGGCCGGTTTGATCGAAATTCTTCAAATAACATTWCATGTTCAATATCAATCAAAGTCTGGTAAGATATATATTAKCCAGTTTAAATCATASAAAAACCTTTCATCAAATGTAGTAGTGGCTGCGGAGCTGACAATGATATCTACTTCCTCCATGAGCACATCGGCCATATCTTCTTCTATTCCAAGATTGTGTTTCGTCATATCACCCGCTACAGGAACCAGTCTTTTCAACATGAATTTCTCGAATTCATCACCATAGATTTCACGTAAACATTTGAACAACTCGGCGTTCATAACCTAAGATTGAGAAAATCTTTATAGTGAACTGACACCATCGCACCAATCAATAGTACACTAGATTGCTTTATCTACAAATTGTCCAAATCAATCAATGCACAGCTAAAAGAGACTACTAAAGAACTATATCAGGAAATCATGAAGAACAAGATTGATCTTACTTCATTTTTCAGTCTCTTTAAAGCAGACGCGGAATCGTCAGCCCTGATTATCAAAAACAGCTTTCCTATATCTGGCTGGATCCTTAATATTTTCTCTATCAGCACTGCAGATATGGAAAACAACATTTGATTACAAGCTTAAAAAATCATAATATAAGTAGAGTTGATAATCTATGGAAGTTGCCCTATACCTTTTGCAACGAAACCAGTGGCACCTGTGATGAGAAAGTTCTTATCCTTGATAAAATCTACAATTCCAAGGCCCTTGCATGGAGATATAACCTTGATGCTTCCTGAAGCAGTACTCTCGATATTTATCGGACTGGTACTTGAGGCCTCGAGCACTCCACTGAATCTTCTGTCATCTGAGATCAAAGTAGCTTCCGCAGTACACATTTCATGTTTTGCAGTGATCAGAGATAACTTGTCAGAAGCTGCTGTTTGGCGGTAGAATCGATTGCCTGTTCTCGAACTCATACTTTTCTCAATGCTTATCAGCAAAGAGTTGGGCATAGACTCAGGGAGAGGGAATTTTTTCTTCATTGGGAGCAGCCATTTTGATTTCTTATCGAAATATGTAGCAGAAAAATAATCCAAAGTAAGCTTTGGATGTAGAATCACTTGTGATGCAGCCATGACAGACCGAATGATATCAGACAGTGAGTTTTACAGATATGCTGCTCTAAATACCGGAAATTTTGATTTCCCACAAGTTGCATGGTGAGAAACCCCGGTATCATAGGTTACATTTAAAGCCCAAGTACCCCTCCGCCTGAAATAAAAGATGGTGAGTAAATTAATGAGTTCGGTGAGTTCATAACATCTCACCAAACCTGAACTCACCAAACTTATTAATTTATTAATTTTCATTTTCTGTAGTAGTTCGTTTTATGTGTGGAGTTAAGGTTAAAGGTTATTATATGACTTAAATATAGCTCACCAAACTAATTAATTTACATATATCTAGTAGGTTAATTAGGGAGTAATCTTTTCGGTTTTTCAGCAAATAAATGGGTCTTAATTTGGTTAGATTTTCAAGGGTAATCTGAATTTTACATGGATCAAAGTTCCATGCATTTCAAAACCTTATTTCAGGGGTTTTGTCCCATTTCAAACCAACCCAGATGCTCAGAAAATCGATCAAAGTTCTGGATTGACCAGAAATTTAAACACTGGTCACCAAAAGTAACTCTAGAGGGAAGATGGCTCCCAAGTTAACCCACTCCAGTATGTAGTATTTAGTTTTATGTGTGGAGTTAAGGTTAAAGATTATTACATGACCTTATGATCTTAATTGTAAAATATTGGTGTAGATATTGTTTAGATTAAAATGGTTTTGTTTTAAATGTTTTATTTTTATAAATGTTGGAATCATGTTATATAAATTTGAACTAAATTTCAATTTTCTGTAATTTAAATTGTATTTCTAAATGTATAAATAGATTCACTGCAATTGTATTTCTAAATGTATAAATGGATTCACTGCATATTTAATCATTCAAATCTACAGATTTAACAATTTCACATCAGATTTCGGACAAACTTAAACTGTTTAGAAAAAAACCAAAACTTAGAAAGTTTAAACCAAATGAATTCACTGCAATTGTATTTCTAAATATATCAATGAATTCACTACAGACTTAATCATTCAAATCTGCAGATCTAACAATTTCACATCAGATTTTGAACAAACTTAAACCACTGAGAAAAAACCAAAACTTAAAACATTTAGACTACTACTATTAAAACAATTTTTAGATTTAAATATGATTTTTAAAAAAATATTTTAATATATTATTTATACACTGATATTACTTTAAAAAAAACTATCCCATTAACTCCAAGTACCGTAAACCGTTTTCTAATTTGCTTAACTCTGTAACCTCCGTACGGACCGATGCATCTCTCTGCAAGGATTTTAAAAGACGATCGGAGAAGTCGAATTAAATCCTCTACCTACAATGACCTCCATTCTTAACCACAGTCCACACTAAAATTGAATACGATTTCGATTCGATGGATCAGACTATCTGGTTCAGCGGTTTTTAACATGAATTGTTCCACCTACTGCTCTCCTGTAGTTATTATGATACCACTCTTTTTATTATGGGATACGAATCCGACCAAACTCTATATATCAATTTGAATAAAATAAAGTATAACATAAATAAAGATTAAATTTAAATTCACCCATTGGGAAATGGGAGAGAGTAAATATTATTATACAAAGTCAAAATTGTGCTGCTATATTAAATGATTAAATAGAATACATATAAATATAAGAAATTGTTTCAAGATAAACAACTACTTGATCTATAGTTTGAGGAAATATTTCAATCTCACACCAAATTAAAAAGCTAATTAGTTGGACAGAATCTCTCATTCTAGTAGAGACTAGAACTCTACCTAATAATGACCAATAAATTTAATAATTAAATATGATCACACTAAAGACAAGTGGGAGTTACATATCCCAACACTCTCCCTTAACGACTACTTGTTTTACCACCGTTAGGTCAAGTTTTCATCATCACCAAGTCCTTTAAATTGAAGCACCTTGTAATCAACAAAGTCTATGTCTGGTCCAACCTAATATTTTCTCTTTGTACCTCGATCTTCCATCACCAAACTATCAAAGTCGATATAAAGAGACAACCATCCACCGAAATAAATGGGTCATCAGAGAGACAACCATCCACCGAAATAAATGGGTCATCAGAGAGACAACCATCCACCGAAATAAATGGATCAGTCGTTGCAATAGTTGAATGTCCTTCAGGTACATGGTTCATTCAACTTCTTGATGAACTCTCATTGAATGTGGTTTAGTAGGATGTGTCAAACAGAACTCGCATGCAAAAGCTATGGGCATTCAAAGTTTGGTCAAACCAGGCAAAATATGGGTGCCATGTGGCACGCTGACATGGCATGGTAGTGGCTGAGTTGGCAATCATACGACAGGTGAACCAACACTAGGTTGACACATGGCACAAGTTAATCAATGAGAGACTACAACATGGCAACTCCTCATTGGCCAATAATGGTTATATGTATATAAAATTATGAAGTCCAAGGGAATCAACCCCATGACCTCCAAGCGTGAACCAACACTAGGTTGACACATGGCACAGGTTAATCAATGAAAGACTACAACATGGCAACTCCTCATTGGCCAATAATGATTATATGTATATAAAATTATGAAGTCCAAGGAAATCAACCCCATGACCTCCAAGCTCCATGGCATTTTTTTTTTTTTTCTCGATGGAAATTAACCCGCTGGGAACCCACCTCGATACTTCCCCACATAGTGGATGATATGGGGGTGAAAAGCAGCAGCCCGAGGGACTCGTAGCCAGGCTAGAACTCGTGACCTCTCCCCAACCTGGGAGAGTGTGCGCACGTCTATGCCGTTCGAGCTATCCCTCGTGACTAACAAGCTCCATGGCTTAAAAAGGCTCCATTACCAATGCACCCACCACATATAATTTAGCCATATTATATGTGTTTATATATTTACTTTTGTAATAAAGTCCATATGGGGGACAAAGAGCTCTGGGACTAGCCCAACCCCAGCCTCTTGTCCTTATATATACCACACGAGCCATACTTTCGCGTGAGGAGCTTAACTACATGCGACGGGTTTAATGTATATGGTATATACCATGTAATGAATTATATGTCACAGAGTTTGTTATGTCATATCATATGGTAATATATGTTATATATATGCATATATAACTATATTAAAACAAACAACCACACATGTAACCAAAACCCACGAAAAGAGCGATGGTCGGTGCCATAGTTTTAACCATTATGCCAACGTCTCATATTTAGTGGGATTCCTTTTAAAGTTAGTAATAAGTTACCACTAATTTCAGGCTTTGGTTATAGAACCAACTAAATTGCACTTAATGTAAGCCATAAATTTTGGGATTTTGTTAAGGCGGGTTGTCTATTTAATGGCACACACCCCAACGCATTGTACACACATTTTTATGTAGATTTTAGTTTTGTAAAGCACGTTAGGGGTACGAGGTGACACCGTAAAGCGTGTTGGGGTCACCGTAATGGAATTTTGAGTATTTTATATCAAATTTGCAGTATTTTTCGCCAGAAATTCAACAGTGCACTATGTTTCTACATTTGAGCAAAGCAACAAAAATATCCTTGTATTATTTTGTGTGTCAAGGGTATTCTAGGGCACTGTAAGCATAATATAGCCGACTTTATGCTCACTTTTTTCATTTTTTCAAGAGGAATGCAAGGATGATGTCCTTTTCTGCGTCAGAGAAACGTATTTGAAAGGCGTCTTCAACTCTTGTATTGTAAATTCATGTTATTGTGCTTGAAACATTTGAGCATTAATAAAGTGATTATGCATTTTCTTATGTAAGATGGATTATGCAAATTATGATCATCAGTTAAAGTGTTTGTTTGAGTAAGATAGATCACTTCCATGCTATAAGCATTGTCAATAAAAAATATTTGAATAAGAAAGTGGTGTTGAACTTAGTGATATTTTCATATCAAGTGTTGTATAGGTTTTATCCATTTTAGGATCACTATGCACCTCCCAAAGTCCACCCATAGAGCATGCAATCAACCCATGACATGGTTCCCTCTAGGTATTAAAGAACTCCAAAATAGAGGTTTATGCACTATAGGTCAATAGGGATACATGACAAAGGGATATGCATTCCTAATCAGGGCTTACAATGATATGTCCTTTACATGTTACATAGATACATGTGCATACTTTACATACTCCACCATGTACAAGCTCAAACATTTCAAGGACCAATACATCAAATTAAAACATTACATCATAGACTTGCTAAAAAAAATGTGACTCACATTAACAAATGGTCATGAGTCTATTTTATTCAACTCAATTCACACAATTTACCTTGTTTGTTTGCAATTATCATGTTGCTTCTGCGCTTCTATTGCTTCCACACTTCTATTGTTTCCGCACCACTGGCATTGTCACCAGCTTCCCTTGGACTAATCTCTTTGTTGTTTTAGAACAACATCTTTGTTCTTCATGCTTATCATTCCAACAAATTCCCTTTACAAAGCAAACTAAGGAATGATTTTACATCACAAAATGTTACCAAGTAGGATTTCAACTCATCGACGAGAGATAATATCATCTTCCTCTTCTCCAGTTGTTTACATGCTTGGATTCTTCCTCTACGTCTTTGACGTTGGACCTTCAAATTCATTGTTAATTCATTGTCTTGGATTCACCTGCGATTTGTTAGAGTAGTTAATTCTAACAAAACCACTACATTCATATATAGTTAGCTACGCTCAATGTAAATGCATCTAATTCCAAAACATTTATGAGTTCCACCATTAACTTGTTCTTCTTAGAATTTCCAAATAGGCAATTGTCATATTGGTCACATCTAGCAATACATCACACATTGAGTTTACGAGGCTCAAGATGTTTATGTTCACAACTCCAAATAAATTCAAGGAATATATTTAATTCAACCTTGGTCAAATATTTCTCACCATCACATTTATGGATTCTCTATTAGCGTC
>JASDQU010240879.1:58699-69554 GCA_032191745.1 Picea mariana
ATATAACATAGGAAAATTGATCCAATGCATGGTGTTGCTATTGTTTACAGTTCCCTATTACTTTCTATTTTCACGAATGAATGAGTTATGTTATTGAAAGTATGAAACTATGAAGCACTTGAATAAGATTCAATTGTTTCTCTTCGTTGAGTTCATGCAAGGTGTGCATATCGTTCACAAGGAGTGCATTGACGGAGTCTGTTTTGACTCAAAAGCTCAGAAGAGATAGCCTGAAACTTCCATTTGCAAGGAGTGCAAAGGGACTATTGCAAGGTGTGCACAGTCGCCCACAAGAAGTTAAGTCTTGCATAGGAATATGTTGCAAGGAGTGCATAGATTGGAAGTTCGACTAACTGTCAGAGTAACCATATGAGGAGTCAAAGGGGTCAAGAAATAAATCTCAGGAGAGATAGCGGGGATAAATATTCAAAGGGAGTGAAGCTCTGAAGATTTCACAAGTCATCGACTAAGATCCATCCAGGAGGGAGTAGGATCATTGCAGATCATTGGATATCGAAAAAGTGCATGATTTTTAAGTCTCTACATGAACATAGGAGTGAGGATTCATCAAAGTCTCGAAGAGGTTATAGACTAGGGATAGGGGGCATAAAATCCACAACTCCGAAGTGAGAGCACTTTGGAATTTTTTTGGACAAGGAGAAAGTGAAATCACCAAAGAGTCAAAGGCCGAAATAGATCAATGTCATTGGTTGCCAAGAGGTATGTCTCGACAGATCTCAAACTTCAGGGAAGTCACTTCGGAAGGTTATGGTTGTGGAGTGTGACAAAATCCTGAAGTCCCAAAGGCCGAAGGAGATCACAACCATCCATTCAAGGGAGACACATGGAGGGAAGATATTTCCTTTGTTGGCCCAATCCTCCAGAAGTGTAAGGTGTTGGTGTGGGAATAATGACCGAAGCTCGAAATCCTAGAGTCACTTCGAATCATAGATTTGAGTGGGGGTTATGGAACTTCGATCCCGTTGTGGATTTGGCGCTCCACAAGTTTACAACTCAAGGGATTTGTGGAGAAGTGTTTTTGGATTTTTCCGAAGCCAAAAGTATGAATCGCTTTAGGAGGTTTAGCCCGAGTCATAGCCAAGGTCACATGCAAAGAAGGAAAAGAAGGATCTAGTGCCTGTTAGTGAAATATTTGGAAAAGGGTGCTAAGAAGTAAGGACCACAGATAATCATTGATCTAAGGATGAAAAATTGACAGTGGGGAACCATTGTAGGGAGCATAGGAAAAATTAGCAAACATGATAGTTCGCAACCCTCTGTTCTGTAGCGTCCTTGATCTCGTCGGGACAAGGGATCAATGACCACAATTCAATTAAGATTGGATGAGAAATTTTATTATTGTGGGGACAAAACTCTCTGATAAAGAGTGAGCACGTTGGCATCCCACAATCACTGTGAACCGTCTATCAATGAGAAAATCGGTAATGATCAAATCGTGACCATGAAAACCTTGAGGGTTATAATAGGCCCTATATTTTATTGAGTTTGAGACTAGTAAGGTCTTGAGGAGCTGATCCAACTTGAGAATATTTTACGATCCTTGAACAGGAGGTCACGTAGCCCCGAAGGGGAGAAGGGGGTTCTGCGTCAAGTGGTATTAGAGCCTGAAATTGTTTTCAGGTAGCAAAAGAGAGATCGAATTTGTACTTTGTGTGTGAGAAACAATCAACACAATGCCACCGAGGAGACATGTGGATCCTCCTATATCCAATTGTGCTGTAGAAAGATAAATGAGATAGCTTCGTGTAATATTAGAGGTGATGGAAGCACTGTAAAGGAGATCACCTAATGTTGGGGATATCAGTGATGTAGAAAGAGAGGAAATATAAGTTGAAGAAGTTGTAGGGGAAAATGTTTTCAAGGAACACTTGCTGAGATAAATTGTTAAATTGGGAGATAGAGAAAATATAGACATCCCAATGTATGAAGGAAATTTGGATGTTTAATATCTGTTGGATTGGATAAGATCCATTGTTACACATTATTTTGGTCACCTTGATGATGACTTTGCAAGCATGTGGTCAGGCCCTCATGATCATCTTTTTCCTAAGAAGAGTGACTGCTTTCCTTCTCTACAAGACTACTTTTTAAAAGGATGTCATAGGCTGCCCATGTAGTATAGTGTGGAAATCAATGATTTCCATAGGCTTCTCTATAGTTGGCCTGTAGGATTTTTGTAGGCTTCTATACAAGAAAAGTGTGACAACGTTTGAAATCCAAAAGAGGAAAGGGGTTCAAGAAGTTTCTAGAAGAGGAATCTTCTGGAATGTGAGGTGGCATCTGTATGGTTACAATCCTACTGACTTCTTTGATCTGGTGGGATCATCCTCATCTATTTAACCACTTCAACTTATCTTATATAATAATGGGCTTATCATGGAAAAGGTTAAGCACAATTAAGTAAATTTGAGCAAAGGATTGCTAGAAGAATAGGATGGAGATTGTGTGGAGAATACTATTTCAGCTAATGCTTGAGGTCTGCATTCACCAATCAAGATTTTGAAGATCATCTTCATTCAAGCTCGAGAACAAGTATATGTGTGTGTTGGGATGAAGGATCACTAAAAGGGAACTTGCGACATCAAGGCATTTCAGTTGTATCTTCCACTTTTATTCAATCTAATACATTGGCATGTTTATTTCCCATAAAATCATTCTCATTTTATTACATGACTCCTTGATCACATGTTTAAGTTTTCATTGAATCTATCATAGTTTCTTTCACTTTGGATGGTTTGTGTCATTGCGGATCTAGTTTCACAAGAGCACTGGAGCGAAGAAGGAAAAACAAAGATACAAGGAAGCGATCTCAAAGGTAAGTCATCAATTCCTTCTTTGCTATTTAGATCAATTATTGTAACTTAGGGAAAGCATCATCTCCTGTCCTATTTTGTTCTAGATCCAGGTGGATCTAGGGAGATTAGTTCATGTCCGCATCTACCAATTTATCCAATAACAAAATTAGTGACTCCACTGGGGATAAAAACAACTTGCAGTCTGAGAAGACCAAAACCCACCCCACTGATGATAAGGATAAGCGCAAACCCCGATACCCTTGCCTTATCTGTGGTGACGTTCACTATACAAAAGATTGTCCAAGATGAGATGAGGTTACTAAGTTCCTCCAAGGGACCGTGAAACCTACTACTCCTGTTGTTTTGTCTCAACCTTTCCCTTCTCAACAACAGGCCCAATTGGTCATCCATGACCAACCCTCCCCCTCCACTACTTCTTATGTACTCATGTGTACTAGTGATTCTCAAACGAATGATGTTACACTTACCACTCAAGCCAAAGACTACTCTTCCTCAAAGGATAAGGTTGATGATATACCACCTTCATTGGTTCAACAACATTCTTCAAATCCACCTACCAATGGTTCTCTTCATCTTAATTGACCGAGTCTCAACACAATTCGTCGCCCTCCTCCAAAGGGTGTTGTTCAAAAGTCCTCCTTCAATCCTCATGCACGTGCTGCTCAGAACTACAATATTGTAGAAGATTTGGTGCAAGCACCTTCTACCATGTTGTCTCTCAAAGTCCTTCAAAGTTTCCCTTCTCAACAAAAGGCACTACTAAAGGCTATAGGTGGAATTGATCCTACGGATACAAATTTGATAATTTTTTACCTCGAAGATCACATTCCGAGACTTCCTCCTCAACTAGCATTCCAAATACAAGTTATTGTCTCTAACAGGAACATATATAGGATGGTTATTGATGAGGGTGCTTCTACCTGTGTAATGTTTGTTTCCTATTGGAAATCCATCGATTCTCCTCCTCTTACAAAATCACATAACACTCTTAAATCCTTCAATGGCACTAGCTTTTAAACCCTATGGTGTACTTCCTTCATTTCCTATTACACTAGAAGGAAAATTGGTCACTGTTGAAGTTGAGGCCTTCGATGCACCTCTTGATTACAACCTCTTACTTGGACATATCTGGATTGATGTGATGCACACCATTTTGTCTACCCTTTTTCGTGTTTTACATTTTCCACATCAGGGAAAGGTTATTATAGTCGACCAGCTAGCCTTTTTCAATTCTGACTCCCATACTAGAAACATACCTTTCATCTTGAAGAATCCACCTAGGTATGAGAACGTCAGTGTGGGCCTACTTAAAGATTCGACTCTGATGGGTACATTCCCAATCCCACCTCTCGATGTTCCACCTCCTTTGGTTGCCTCGATCAACATGATCTCCACCTCTGTTCACACTACCCACCCGTCTTCTGACTCATGGATAATACCTGACCCTGGTGATTATCTCTGCTATGGAAACCAAATGTGTTTAAGTTCGGTTGAATCCACCTATTAAGCCATTCAATCGGAAACCCCTCCTACCCTCTCTATCGGTGATTCATCTCCTGACCCATTCTAGTTTATTTTTCCCAGAGACGAGATGATTATGTCAGTTATGTCGATGGAAGAAATACCCTGGGATGATGGAAATCATCGTTCCAATCTCTTCCTCGAACAACACACCCTCAAGAAATTCCAATGGATATCGACTTTTTCGACCATTGTTGTCATTTCCTTCATTCCCAAGTCTACACACGATGTGTTATATGAAGGGACCTTAAGTAATATTTCACCCACCATCCCTCTTGACATATCCATTAAACCTGGAGTTGTTGAAAATGTCCACATCGGAGCTTCATGCTCTACTAACGAGGTTTTCACCTATAAATCACGTTTTCAAGAGTTTCATGACATATTTTCTTAGAGCTATGAATAAATGCCAGGCATTGACCCTGATATTCTTGTAAAATAAATTAAGACATACCCCAACACTAGACTTTTCTGGCAGAGACTTCGTCCAGTCCACCCCCATAAAGCAACTACTATTAAGCTTGAAGTCAAAAAACTTCTTAAAGCTTGCTTTATTTATCCTATGGATTTAACTAATTGGGTATCCAATCTCATTCTGGTTAACAAGAAACAAGGTATGATCCGTGTTTGCATCGATTATAAGGATATCAATCAAGTTTGTCCTAAGGACAACTTTCCCAGCCCCTCCGTTGACTAGATTGTCGACGATTGCGTCGAGAGTGAAATATTCTCTTTAATGGACGGTTTCTATGGATATAATCAAATCAGCATATTGCCCATGGATCAACACAAAACCACTTTTATTTGTCCTTGGGGCACAGTTGCCTACTAGAAACTACCCTTCGGTTTAAAGAACACCGGTGCGATTTTTCAATGTGCTATGTCTTATGCTTTTCACGATATTAAGAACATTGTATAGCCATATGTAGATGACCTACCGGTGCATTCCATTCATTGTAGTGATCATCAACACACCTCCGAGCCATTTTCCTTCATTGCCAGTTCTATCATATACGCTTAAACCCACACAAATGCATTTTTTGTGTGGAGTTCGGCCAACTTCTAGGTTTTATCATGTCACACTAGGGGATCAGGGTCGATCCTTTGAAGGTCAAGGCAATCATCAATCTCCCTCCTCCTTCTTCACTTCGCCAGCTGCAAAGTTTGCAAGGGAAGGCAAACTTTTTACGTCTTTTCATCCCAAACTATGCTCAATTAACACTCGGATTTACTCGACTACTAAAGAAAGGTTCCGAGTTTGTATGGGATTCCACTGCCAACAAAGCTTTCTAAGCTTTGAAACTGACTTTGACCCGTACCCCGTTACTTTTCCCACTCGATTATAGTCGAGATTACTTCCTTTATCTCGTTTCTTCAAACTATACCATCACCATGGTTCTAGTCCAGGAAGATGATTTACACGATGAACATGTCATTTATTATTTGAGTCGGAGTCTCACAACTACTGAAGCCAAATACTTACATGTTGAAAAACTAGCCTTAGCAGTTGTTCAAGCTGTCCAATGATTCTGTCACTATATATTAGTGCAAGACCACTGCAATTTCCAATTGCAACCCCATGCATCACATTCTTACACGCTAATTGCTAGGGGAAAAATACTCCAAATGGATAGTAATTCTCCAGGAGTTTGACTTAGAATTTGAACGCGCTAAGTCCAAGAAATCCTTGGTGTTTGCCGAACTGATATGTGACCTTCCCTGCACTGAGACAGAGAATGTAGTAGAGGATTCGTTACTCAATGAATCCCTTTTTCTGATCAGTTCTAATGACCTTTGGTATGGGGATATCATTATCTATCTCTAAACTCAGACTTTTTGGCATGATTTGTCTAGAACTGACCATCATCGAATATGTTACCAATCCCATCGGTACATTATCCTCGATGACACTCTTTATCGTCGTGGGGTTGAATCTGTTTTTTGACATTGTCTCACCTATGATGACGATGATAAATCTTTGAATGACTCCCACTCTGGAGAATGTGATGGTCACATGTTTGGGTATGCTACTGCCCAGAAGATCTTATGAGCAGGATATTTTTGGCCTTCTTTATTTAAAGATTGTATTACCACTGTCCAAAAATGCCATGCTTGCCAAACATACAACAACAAGATCAGATCGCACCCTGCTCCTCTACACCTTGTAGTTTCCATTGGACCTTTCGCAAAATGGGGAATTGATTTCATGAATTGTAATCCTCACTTTGCTGGGGGGCATGGATACATTATTGTAGCTGTGGATTATTTCACCAAATGGGCTGAGGCAATGCCTACTTTCAACAATACTGGGAAAATTGTGGCCCTTTTCATATTTAATCACATTATTACTTGATCCGGGATCCCGCAAGCTATCATTACTGATCACAATAGACATTTTTGGAACTTTATGATGTCTGAACTTGCCGACAAGTTGGGTCTTTGTCATGAAAACTCAACCCCCTACTATCCACATGCCAACGACCAAGTTGAAGCAATAATAAAATCCTTATCACTATGCTTTGTCGGATAATAGGAATCCATAATACCAGTTGACACACGATGTTGTTCTCAACATTATCGTCCTATCAGACATTTGTGAAGTCTGCTACGGGATTTACCCCCTTTCAACTAGTTTATGGCATTGAAGTCGTTCTCCCGATTGAATGTGAAATACCATCCTTGAAGCTAGCCGTTGAACTTCTCCCGAACACCTCTGCTGAAGAAGAATGTCTATTGTATCTTATGCAATTAGACAAGACCCGTTGTGATGCCACCCTAGTTATTGAAACCCATAAGAAACACGTAAAATCCAAATACGACAAACATGTCAAGCCATGTGTTTTCTCTGAGGGAGATCTGGTTCTCCTATATGAACAAGCTCGTGATCTACTAGAAGTTGAAAAATTTGAAGCTATGTGGTGTGGTCCATATAACGTCAAACGAGTGTTGGAGAAGGGAGATTATGATGACATTCCTTTGAGTGAACCCAGAAATGGGCTTTACTTGAAGAAGTAATATGCTTAGATTGTCTCTGCATGAGTGCTTGTACTTTTACTGTACCATACTCTTGTGCGTTACTTTTGTGTGTGTTTTATTATTTGGTTTCTACCCCCAACTACTTACCTTGCGTTGTGCTTGGTTTCCATATGTCGACGTCTTCTCTACCCTATATTGGCTTCGCTGATGGTTCTAGACGTAGTACTCAGAACCTAGCTTCTGCTACTTGGGAGGTCTATGCATCCACCAACAAACTGATCAGTTTACAAGGTGTTTGCCTCAGTCGTGCAACCAATAATATCACAGAATATAGCGCAGTCATCGAATTATTGACTGATGCTATCTCACTTGGTATTCTTCACTTCGTTGTACGACTTGATTCACAGTTAGTAGTACTCCAATTAAGTAATGTCTACACTATCTGAAGTCCTACTTTGTTACGGGCATATCTACAAATTCATCTCTTGGAACGTTATTTTGATTATATTGAATATCAACACATTCCTAGGTGTCTAAATACATTAATTGATGCTCTAGCTAATTATGTGTTAGACAAACATTTGAGACATTTATAAATCCAATCACACATTACACATTGTATATAAAAGAAGAGTAAGACGGTAGAAGCCTCATGTATATATATAATGAAAAAGTTTTACAAAAAGTGTTTTCCATCCAAGGACCAAAATATCAAAATATAGAGTCGATGGCTCATACAAAATAACATCATAGATGTCGCTCGAAATAATATCATGGATGTCGCTCATGATAACACACCACTACCTGTGCTACATATGAAGTAACCAAATAAGTGAGTCAGACATGCCTACAGTATGGCATTGATAATGCCTCAAGACCTTCTCGATGGACATGTTAGGGATGTCTATCGTCAAGCCTTCTAAGTTCTTCTCCACTGCCTCATAGTCGTCGGCATCCCACCCCACTACCACACGTGCCTCTCCTCACCTATGAATCAGAGATGTGCCTGGAGGTCGATGTGACCCTACATCTGCATAGCCAAAATTTTTTGATTAGTCTTTATATCAAAAACACAAAAAACAAGTAATATACTAAAAAATCACAAAAACATATAAAGAAAAAAATATCTTTCTTACCTAGATCTCCCTAATGAGATCCCTCAGGGACAACCAAGTCAATATCACCCCAAAATTCTAGGCTGACACACTCATAGTCATCGATCATCAAGATCTGGGGCCTTAGCTAATCAAAAAAGGAATCATTGTACTTGATTATAGGACCCACTACATGTTGTGCCATAAGATCACACCACCTTTTCATCCTTGGGTATCGTGGGGTTGGTATTCCCCACTCTACCTACAGTCACAAATCCAAGACTCTTTCTAGGAAGAAAGATAACAAAATTGACCTAGACCCAAACTGTTTTAGGTCTCCATTCTTTCTCTTTGTAAGTTGGGCCTTCATGCTACAAAGAAAACCATCACACCAATTGAATACTTGGGTTCCAGGAATTCAATGGCATATTGAAAGTAGCTTTGGAGAACCATATGCGGTGACGCTCTCCCGACCATCCATGCAATGGTGAAAAGGATGGTCCTGAGATTTAAATCTCTCACACCTCGGATAGCCACTTTCCCTTTGTGTCTTTCAGCATCAGGTTCATAATGCTAACAGATATACTCACTCATTAGCAAGCCACCACCTCGACATCCTGTCAGAGACACCCATGCTTCACGATGAGATAGCCCCATCAGAAAGTAAATATCCTTAATGTCCAAGGTAAGGACATGATCACCCACATGAAATACTTGTTTCTATGAGTCCCACATATGGACCAGGTACTCTAATAGTCTTTGTTGGGATCTCATGCCCTGAATCCTAAAAAATTTCAAGAGGCCACATTGATGAAGAGAATTGAAAGTTCCCTGATCATTTAAAGCCATGGAGTGATCCTCTTCATTCTCATGTTCTCTACATTCCAAGATTTTTGCAAATCAAATACCTGCATGGAAGTAAGAGATAATAGTTAGCATCTGCATCTAGCTTTTTGGATTCTTTTTGCCTCAACGCTTACTTTTATTTTTTGATTTTGGGTCACCACGACTCACCTTCAGGTACATTGCAAGACTTCCATAGGAAAGACATAGGGCATCTGTGGAAATCCTTGATTTCCGCAGGGCCCGATATAGGCTGCGTGCGACGACCCCAATGCACACCTACCTGCCTCAAAAATGCCCAATTTTTTTTTTCTAACCATTAAAAACAAATTGTAATCCAATCAAAAGGAAGAGTATGAATATATTACCATGTTGGAAGAGATAATTCACTGAATGATCTCCTATTCTCCTCGCAATCGATTGCCGAAATCAGGGGTAAAAAATGGGTTTTTAGACAAGTTTTTGATCAAATGCAAATGAAGTGGTAAAAATGACCTTTTACTCTTATTTATTACATTTTTTACCTTTTTCATAATATTTTGTATTATATAAATACATTTTTTTCGGAAACCCGTAACTTTAATGGTCTTGTGAGTGTCTTTTCTCTTGCAGAAAGGAGCCTAAGGTCTTAATTAATGGAGTATGGATGTTTTGTTCCATTTGTTTTATTTTCATTACACATATCGATACTTTTTAACATTTTTTAGTAAAACCTTGAGTTCACTCTTTGTTCGTTCTCGTGCTAAAAAATTTATGAGAACGTGACCAAGTACACTTTTGTCATTCTTTCGTAATCGTTTTGGTAACACAAAAAATGATACAATCGGAGTATTATTTAAGCTCTTTTCACACTCCTTAAAAACAAAAAGATTGTCGAGCAACCTTGTTCTGTTCACGCTCATAAAAGTATTTGAATAAAATGTTCGATGGGAGATTGTTTATCACTTTTTCGGTCCCGTCGAACTATTTTACGAAAAAGGAACTGAGAGAGTTCTCTTTTAAGTGTTTTTCAGACTTTATAAACATGAAAAACTCCCGAGTTTTCTATCTTTGGACTTGTTAAATAAACATCGACAGACCCGCTTGGGACCGAACCACTCCTTCTTAGGGTTCATTAAAAATACTCCGAAGGACTCGTCCGAAGGATGAGATTACATTACAAGCATATGCTATCCTCCTCAATCTTGTGTAAAAATAAAGAGGTACTCACTAGCAATGGTGGGGGGAAATTTGGGAAAGGAATGTGTCTCTGTATTTGTGTTAGTGGTAGTACTAATCACTCTTGGACATGACACCCCCCTTCATCATTTGAATTTGGGTTGGTAAATCCATTTGTCTCTCATCTAACCTTCTGTAAGTTTACATCTTGTGTCTTATTTGAGTCAATGCTGCCAAGACTTTCGTTGTTTCATCCATATTTTAAAGAGAAAGTCCAAATAAGCCCTCTCTTGAGTCGGCCATCTACAGTTGTCAATTCCTACCATGTCATCCTTCCCTGTGTCGGTTTCAAATCATATCCATGTTCTATTCTAATCCTAAATCTGTTACTTATTTCACGTCATTGATGAGGGATACATCAAGGCC
>JASDQU010240879.1:69604-88196 GCA_032191745.1 Picea mariana
CAAAGTTACCAGTATCCTCATGTGAATAGACAACTTCCCTTTTTAGCCACTTTGGACCTCCCTGATCTGTCTAGAATTTTGAATGATCCTATCTCACACTCTCCCCACTAGCCTGTTATACCGACTAAATTACCGTCTGACATTCAAAAATTCAACGGTAAATCGAGAGAGGATATGAACAACCATGCCATGAATTTCCATATTTGGTGTTCATCCAACTCGTTAATGGATGACTCCGTTCGATTGCATCTCTTCCAACGAACTCTCATGAGTTCAGCTGCAAAGTGGTATATAGAACTACCACGAGGTTTATTCACTGACTTTAATACCCTCGCCATGGCTTTCCTTACACACTACCAATTACCGATCTGTTATGAAACATGAACTGAGATCCTAAGTTCCTTCAAACAAACTAAAGCCACTAACATCTCTGATCACATTCATGAATGGATATGAAGACAACGTTTGATCAAACTCGAACTTCCTGATCAGTTATTGGCAGAATGGTTCACAAAATCATTCGTGAATGAAATCTCTCGTGACATTGCCATGGGTGGAGTTGTCACAGAAGAACATGCCATCAGTCATGCTCAATACCTTGACCTCATTTACTCACAAACGGGTGCTCTTTACAACTTACTCCCTGATGCACCTCGTCCTTCTACTACTACTACTTCGACTACTCCTCCCGTCGGCAAGACCTCTGAAGTTAACTCTGTTCAATCTACCCCTACCAGAAAGAATAAATCCAAAAAAGGGAAGGGTAAGAATAAGGAGGATAAAAAAAAACCGTAGTCTGAGAAGACCAAAACTCACCCTGCTGATGATAAGGATAAGTGCAAGCCCCGATACCCTTCCCTTATCTGTGGTGATGATCACTATACAAAATATTGTCCAAGACGAGCTGAGGTTACTAAGTTCCTCCAAGGGACCGTGAAATCTCCTACACCTGTCGTTTTGTCTCAACCTTTCCCTTCTCAACAACAGGCCCAATTGGTCATCCATGACCAACCCTCCCTCTCCAATACTTCTTATGTACTCATGTGTACTGGTGATTCTCAAAATAATGATGTTACACTTACCACTCGAGCCAAAGATTACTCTTCCTGAAAGGAGAAGGTTGATGATATACCACCTTCATTCGTTCAACAACCTTCTTCAACTCCACCTCTCAACGGTCCTCTTCATCTCGAACGACCGAGTCTCGACACAGTTCTTCGCCCTCCTCCAAAGGGTGTTGTTCGAAAGTCTACCTTCAACCCTCATGCACGTGCTTCTCAAAACTACAGTATTGTAGAAGATCTGGTGCAAGCACCTTCTGCCATGTCGGCGCTCAAAGTCCTTCAAAGTTGCCCTACTACGGATACAAATTTGATAATTTTTGACCTCGAAGATCACATTCCAAGACTTCCTCCTCAACTAGCATTCCAAATACAAGTTGTTGTCTCCAACAAGAACATTTGTAGGACGGTTATTGATGAAGGTGCTTCTACCTGTGTAATGTCTATTGCCTGCTGGAAATCCATCGGCTCTCCTCCTCTTACAGAATCACATAACACTCTTAAAGCCTTCAATGGCTTTGGCTTTGAACCCTACAGTGTACTTCCTCTGTTGCTTATTAGGCTGGAAGGCAAATCGATCACTGTTGAAGTTGAGGTCTTTGATGCACCTCTTGATTACAACCTCTTAATTGGTCGTAGCTAGATTGATGCAATGCACACCATTGTATCTACCCTTTTCTGTATTTTACGTTTTCCACATCAGGGAAAGGTTATTACGGTCGACTAGCTAGCCTTTTTCAATTCTAACACCCGTACTAGCAACGTACCTTTCATCGCGAAGACTCCGCCTGGGTATGAGAACGTCAGTGTGGGCCTACTTAAAGATTTGACTCTGATGGGTACATTCCGACCCCACCTCCTGATGTTACACCTCCTTTGGTTGCCTCGATCAACATGATTTCCACCTCGGTTTGCCAAACTCATCCATCTTCCGATCCATGGATAATACCCGACCCTGGTGATTATCTACGCTACGGAAACCAAATGCCTTTAAGTCCGGTTGAATCTGCCTATCAAGCCATTCAATCGACAACCCCTCCTACCCTCTCTATCAGTGATTCATCTCCTAACCCATTCCATGGTATTTTTCCCATAGATGAGATGATTATGTCAGTTATGTCAATGGAAGAAACCCCCTGGGATGATGGACATCATCATTCCAACCTCTTTCTCTAACAACACACCCTTGAGAGTTACCAACGGATCTCGACTCTGTCGACCGTTGCTGTCATTTCCTCCATTCCCGAGTCTACACATGATGTGTTATATGAAGGGAACTTAAGTAATATTTCACCCACCGTCCCCCTCAACATATCCATTAAAACTGGAGTTGTTGAAAATGTCCACATCGGAGCTTCATGGTCTACTGACGAGGTTGTCACCTATAAATCACTTTTCCAAGAGTTTTGTGACATCTTCGCTTGGAGATATGAAGAAATGTCGGGCATTGACCCTTATATTGTTGTACTCGAAATTAAGATGTACCCCGGCGCTAGACCTGTTTGGCAGAGACTTCGTCCGGTCCACCCTCGTAAAGTAGTTGTTATTAAGCTTGAGGTCGAAAAACTTCTTAAAGCTAGCTTTATTTATCCTATGGCTTTAACTGATTGGGTATCCAATCTCGTTCCGGTTAACAAGAAACAAGGTACGATCCATGTCTGTGTCGATTATAGGGATATCAATCAAGCTTTTCCTAAGGACAACTTTCCCACCCCCTTCGTTGACCAGATCGTCGACGATTGCGCCAGGAGTGAAATCTTCTCTTTAATGGATAGTTTCTCCGGCTATAATCAAATCAACATCTTTCCCGCAGATCAACACAAAACCGCTTTTAATTGTCCTTGGGGCAACTTTTCCTACCGGAAACTACCCTTCAATTTAAAGAACACCGGTGCAACTTTTCAACATGCTATGTCTTATGCTTTTCACGATATTATGCACATCGTACAACCATATCTAGATGACCTACCAGCGTATTCCATGCATCGTAGTGATCATCTGACACACCTCTGAGCCATTTTCCTTCATTGTCAGTTCTATCGTATACGCTTAAACCCACACAAATGTGTTTTTTGTGTGGATTCTGACCAACTTCTAGGTTTTATTGTGTCACGCCAGGGGATTAGGGTCGATCCTTCAATACATTATCCTCGGTGACACTCTTTATCGTCATGGGGTTGACTGTGTTTTTTGATGTTGTCTCACTTATGATGAAGCTGAGAAAGCTTTGAATGACTGCCACTCTAGAGCATGTGGTGGTCACATGTATGGGTATGCTACTGCCTAAAAGATCTTACTAGCAGGATATTTTTGGCCTTCTTTATTTAAAGATTGTATTAACACCTTCCAAAAATGCCATGCTTGTCAAACATACAACCACAAGATAAGATCGCACCCTGCTCCCCTACACCCTGTAGTTTCCGTTGGACCTTTCATGAAATTAGGCATTGATTTCATGACCTGTAACCCTCACTCGGCCGGGGGGTATGGATACATTATTGTAGCCGTGGATTATTTCACCAAATGGGCCGAGGCGATGCCTACTTTCGACAATACCGGGAAAACTGCAACCCTTTTCATATTTAATCACATTATTACTTGATTCAGGATCCCACAAGCTATTGTTACTGATCACGGTAGCCATTTTCGAAACTTTATGATATCTGAACTTACCGACAAGTTGGGTCTTCATCATGAAAGCTCAACCCCCTAATATCTACAAGCCAACGACCAAGTTAAAGCAATAAATAAAATCCTTATCACTATGCTTCGTCAGATAATAGGAATCCATAAGACCAGTTGGCACACGATGTTGTTCTCAGCATTATGGGCCTATCCGACATCTGCGAAGTCTGCTACAGGATTTACCCCCTTTCAACTAGTTTACGGCATTGAAGTCGTTCTCCCGATTGAATGTGAAATACCATCCTTGAAGGCAACCGTCGAACTTCTCTCGAACACCTCTACTGAAGAAGAACGTCTATTGTATCTTATGTAATCAGACGAGACCCGTCGTGATGCCACCCTAGTTATTGAAACCCAGAAGAAATGCGTAAAAGCTCAATATGACAAACATGTCAAGCCGCGTGTTTTCTGTGAGGGAGATCTGGTTCTCCTTTATGAACAAGATCGTGATCTACTAGGAGATGGAAAATTCAAAGCTATGTGGCGTGGTCCATATATCATTAAACGAGTGTTGGAGAAGGGAGCTTACGGGTTAGTAGATTACGATGGTATTCCTTTGAGTGAACCCAGAAATGAGCTTTACTTGAAGAAGTACTATGCTTAGATTGTCTCTGCATGAGTGCTTGTGCTTTTATTGTACCATACTCTTGTGTGTTACTTTTGTGTGTTTTTTATTATTTGGTTTCGACCCCCAACTGCTTACCTTGCATTGTGCTTGGTTTCCAGATGTCAATGTCTTCTCTACCCTATATTGGCTTCGTCGATGGTGCTAGCCGTAGTACTCAGAACCTAGCTTCTGCTGCTTGGGCGATCTATGCACCCACCAACGAACTGATCAGTTTACAAGGTGTTTGCCTCAGTCGTGCAACCAATAATATCGCACAATATAGCGCAATCATCGAATTATCGACTGATTCTATATCACTTGGGATTCGTCACTTCATTGTACAACTTGATTCACAGCTAGTAGTATTCCAGTTGAGTAATGTCTACACTATCTGAAGTCCTACTTTGTTATGGGTATATTTACGAATTCGTCTCTTGGAATGTTATTTTGATTATATTGAATATCAACACATTCCTAGGTGTCTAAATACATTAACTGATGCTCTAGCTAATTATGTGTTAGATAGACATTTGAGACATTTATAAATCCAATCACACATTACACATTGTATATAAAAGCAGAGTAAGCCGGTAGAAGCCTCATGTATATATATAATGAAATTTTTTTACAAAAAGTGCTTTCCATCCAAGGACCAAAATATCAAAATATAGAGCCCATGGCTCATACAAAATAGCATCATAGATGTCGCTTGAAATAATATCATGGATTTCACTCGCAATAGCACACCACTTCTCGTGCTACCCAACGAAGTAACCAACTAAGTGAGCCGGACACGCCTACAGTATGGCATTGATAATGCGTCGGGACCTCCTCGATCGACATGTCGGGGATGTCTGCCGTCAAGCCTTCTAAGTTCTGCTGCATCGCCTCATAGTCGTTGATGTCCCACCCCGCTACCACACGTGCCTCTCCTCGCCTCTGAATCAGAGATGTGCCTGGAGGTCAATGCAGCCCTACATCTGCATAGTCAAAAACTTTTGATTAGTCTTTAGATTAAAAACACAAAAAACATATAATATACTTAAAAAATCACAAAAACACTATAAAGAACAAAATATCTTTCTTACCTAGATCTCCCTAATGAGATCCCTCAGGGAGAACCAAGTCGGGATCACCCCAAAAGTCTAGGCGAACATATGCATAGTCATCGATCATTAAGATCTGGGGCCTTAGCCAATCAGAAAATGCATCATTGTACTTGATTATAGGACTCGCTATGTGTCGTGCCATAAGATCACACCACCTTTTCATCCTTTGGTCTCATAGGGCTGGTATTCCCCACACTACTTGCAGTCGCAAATGCGGGACTCTTTCCAGGAAGAAAGATACCAAAATCGACCCATACCCAAACTGTTTTAGGTCTCCATTCTTGCTCTTTGTAAGTTGGGTCTTCATCCTACGGAGCAAACCATCACACCAATTGAATACTTGGGTTTCCAGGCATTCAATGGAATATTGAAAGTAACTCTGGAGTGCCATATATGGTGACGCGCTCTCGGCCATCCGTGCAATGGTGAAAAATATGGTCCTGAGAGTTAAATCTCTCACACCTCGGATAGCCACTTTCCCTTTGCGTCTTTCGACATCAGGTTCACAGTGCCGACGAATATACTCACTCATTGGCAAGCCACCACCTTGACCTCCTGTCAGAGACACCCGTGCTCCACGACGAGATAGCCCCGTCAGAAAGTAAATATCCTCAATTTCCAAGGTAAGGACATGAACACCCACATGAAATACTTGTTGCTTTGAGTCCCACATATGGACCAGGTACTCTAATAGTCTCCGTTGGGCTCTCATGCCCTGAATCTTGAAAAATTTCAAGAGGCCACATTGACGAAGAGCATTGATAGTTCCCGGATCATTTAAATCCATGGAGTCATCCTCTTCATGCTCACGTTCTCTCCATTCCAACATTTTTGCAAATCAAATACCTGCATGGAAGTAAGAGAATAGTTAGCATATGCAACTAGCTTTTTGGATTTCTTTTTGCCTCAACACTTACTTTTATTTTGTGATTTTCGACCGCCATGACTGACCTTTAGGTACAGTGCGGGACTTCTACAGGCAAGACATAGGACGCCTGCGAAAATCCTTGATTTCCGCAGGGCCCGATATAGGCTGCCTGCGGCGGCCCCAATGCATGCCTACCGGCCTAAAAAACGCCCAATTTTTTTTTTTAACCATTAAAAACAAATTGTAATCCAATCAAAAGGAAGAGAATGAATATCTTACCGTGTTGGTGGAGACCATTCGTTGAATGATCACCTACACTCCTCGCAATCGATCGCCGAAATCAGGGGTAAAAAGGGGGGTTTTAGACAAGTTTTTGATCAAATGCAAATGAAGTGGTAAAAATGACCTTTTACTCTTATTTATTACATTTTTTACCTTTTTCATAATATTTTATATTATATAAATACATTTTTTCAGAAACCCATAAGTTTAATGGTCTTGTGAGTGTCTTGTCTCTTGCAAGAAGGAGCCTAAGGTCTTAATTAATGGAGTATGGATGTTTTGTTCCATTTGTTTTCTTTTCGTTACACATATCGATACTTTTTAAGGTTTTTTAGTAAAACCTTGAGTTCACTCTTCATTCGTTCTCGTGCTCGAAAATTTATGAGAACGTAACCGAGTACAGTTTTGTCATTCTTTCGTACTCGTTTTGGTAACATGAAAAATGATGCACTGGGAGTATCATTTAAGCTCTTTTCACACTCCTTAAAAACGAAAATATTTTCGAGCGACCTTGTTTTGTTCATGCTCATAAAAGTATTTGAATAAAACGTTTGATGGGCGATCGTTTATCACTTTTTCGGTCCTGTCGAACTATTTTACGAAAAAGGAACCGAGAGAGTTCTCTTTTAAGTGTTTTTCAGACTCTATAAACATGAAAAACTCTCGAGTTTTCTATCTTTGGACTCGTTAAATAAAGATCGAAATACCCGCTTGGGACCGAACCACTCCTTCTTAGGGTTCGTTAAAAATACTCTGAGGGACTCATCCGAAGGATGAGCTTACATTACAAACATATGTTATCCTCCTCAAGCTTGTGTAAAAATAAAGAGGTACTCGCCAACAATGGCAGGGGAAAATTTGGGAAAGGAATGTGTCTCTGTATTCGTGTTAGTGGCAGTACTAGTTGATCTTGGACATGACACCCCCTTCATCATTTGAATCCAGGTTGGGAAATCCATTTGTCTCTCGTTTGACCTTCTGGGAGTTTACATATTGGGTCGTCTTTGAGTCAATGTTTCCAAGATTGTCATTGTGTCATCCATATGTTCAAGAACAAGTCCGAATAAGCCCTCTCTTGAGTCGGCCATCTGCAGTTGTCAATTCCTACCATGTCGACCTTCCCTGTGTTAGTTTCAAATCATATCCATGTTCATTCTAATCCTAGATCTGTTACTTATTTTGCGTCATTGATGGGGGATACATCAAAGCCCTCCTATGAAGAGTCTCTTCCTGTCGACCTCAACTTCTTATCCAAGGATGAGACTTAGAAATCATTTAGTACCTTAGAGCCGACATGCCTTAATGGAAGATTTCTTCGCTTTTTACAGTAGATTCACATCATTGATCGCTGATCAAAAGATTCCATCGAATGTTCGACTTCGACTCATTTATTCACATTTGTTGGATTGTGCTACAATACCTTGGGTGTCATCGACATCAATGGTGATTTCCCTCGTGCTTGTTAATGGTTTTCATTAATGACCGGTAATCAAGCGGTTTCTAACCATGTTCGACTTCAACGCTTGTAATCGCATGGCTAGATTCGTACTTACGGACGATGGGATTGAAGACCCTGGATCTCATCATTCATGGTCCAGGTTGCGATGGAGTATTTATAATTTGTATTGGCACATAGATCCACTTTGTATGTCTCATGGCTATGTTTGCATCAAAATTTTTCTCGTACATAGGTCCACAGTGTATTCCTGGTGGCTATGTAACATTTTTGATGACATGGATCCACGGTGTATTATTGGTGTCCATGACTTACATTTATGAATTTGATCATTTGTAGTGTGAACATGGGAATGCCTACTTCAGACATGGTATCATATTGTCCAGATGCTTGTTTGTTTACAGGTTCTCGATTGGTGAGTCCTTTGTTTCTGACACACACACGTATTTTGCAAAGTATTTCGGTCATCACAAGTTCCGACCTTATACTTTGGGGGGCATTCTATTACACATTATTTTGGTCACCTTGATGACGACTTTGCAAGCATGTGGTAAGGCCCTCATGATCATCCTTTGCCTGAGAAGAGTGACCCTTTTTCTCCTCTGGAAACCTATTTTTTGAAAGGATGCCACAGGCTTCCCATATAATATAGTGCAGAAATCAATGATTTCTACAGGCTGCTCTATAGTTGGCCCGCAGGATTTTTGTAGGCTTCTATACAAGCAGAGTGTGGTGGTGTTTGAAAGCCAAAAGAGGAAAGGGGTTCAAGAATTTTCTAGAAGAGGAATCTTTAGGAATGTGAGGTGGCGTCCGTATGGTTATGATCCTACTGACTTCTATGATCTAGTGGGATCATCCTCATCTCTTTAACCACTTCAACTTATCCTATATAATAATGGGCTTCTCATGGAAAAGGTTAAGCACAGTTAAGAAAAGTTGAGCAAAGGATTGCTGGAAGAGTAGGTTGGATATTGTGTGGAGAATACTATTTCAGTTGGTGCTTGAGGTCTGCATTCACCAATCAAGCTTTTCAAGATCATCTTCATGCAAGCTCTAGAACAAGTATATGTGTGTGTTGGGACGAAGGACCACTGAAAGGGAACTTGCGACATCAAGGCATTTTGGTTGTATCTTCCACTTTTATTCAATCTAATACAGTGGCATGTTTCTTTCCCATAAAATCATTCTCATTTTATTGCATGACTCCTTGATCATATGTTTAAGTTTTCATTGAATCTATCATAGTTGTTTTCACTTTGGTTGGTTTGTGTCATTGCAGATCTGGTTTCACAAGAGCACTAGAGCGAAGCAGGAACAACAAAGATATAAGGAAGTGATCTCAAAGGTAAGTCATCAATTCCTTCTTTTCTACTTAGATCAATGATTGTAACTTTGGGAAAGTGTCATGTCCTGTCTTGTTTTGTTCTAGATCCAGGTGGATCTAGGGAGATTAGTTCATGTCCGCATCTACCGATTTATCCCATAACATCTGATCCTATAATTGATGCTAAAAATTCTAAAAAAGGTTTAGAATGTCATTAAGTGGTATTTGCATTTCGTTTAAGAGTCTGTGTGGTTCTCTCCCTCCCGAGGGGGTTTGATAGCTCTGTGTGGTTCCCAAATTTATTTTGAACTGATATCCTAGCACTCCAAAACCACAAAAAATTGAAACCTGGGATAATACCTTCCAAACCCTATATTTCTCTATTTCTAAAAATCGAAATTTCAATGGTGCTTTGTTTATCACATTCGATTTCTAAACTAGCCTATTTGATACCAATATTGTTTCATAATCTCAATAACCAAAATGCATCTTTGATAAATTGTGTTGCAAAAACATAGCGTGCCTTTGAACTATAAGAGGAAATGATGGTTTGTTTCTTACTCATCGACCTCACTAATCATTGGAACAAATAAAATACATTTTCACTTGTGGACATTTTCTTGTCCACATCTCCAACCCAATCTTCATCAACAAACCCATGTAATTCAAAACTATCATTACCTTGATCTTGATGACTAAGACATAGACGTTGGTTCCTTATACATACGATAATATTATTTTAACAACCATCAAATGTTCCTTTCTTGGATCAAACATAAATATGCTCCCTATTCCCACTAAAGAAGGTGGAATTCATTTTCACGTGACCTCAAGAGGGTTGATCCTCATTTCCCTAGTAACTTGCAAGCCTCCATGTTTAGGGACCAATTGTGAATGAATTCATTGAGGAGGGTCAATATCAATTATATATAGCTTAGGTTGAACCCCCCTCTCCTTTTGTAACCTACAAAAATAGTATTCTTGGATGAAGATAAGGAAAGGGAAGACTAAAAAAAGGTGTAGAAAGATCCTAGGTACCATGGAAATGGTGACACTAGCCAATTTGTGGCATATGATTTGAAGAAGAATTGTAGAGATTAGTAGTAGTTAATTAGTAAGAGAGGAAGTAGCAGTAGCTACATCATCATTTTTGTTTTCACAAGAGTGTGAAAAAAATTAATTTGGGAGGTGATGGCGGGCCTCCCAATTGTAGTATCATGAGGTCCATTTTTAAGATATTTTGATCATCTTTGTACTCTATGAGACCTCTATTGACCATGATTAATATACTTGTGTTGGGTTTTGTGTAATTTATTGATTATGAAATTATTTGGCTGATTGAGTGGCTGTTGTATCCTATTTTAGATATGATTTTGATGATTTCATGCACGCCTAAGGCACCACTAAAATATGGTTCAAGAAGGTTGAAGTTCAAGGATGCCCTTCACCAACATTGCATGAGAGAAAATGGGGATTGTGTCCCCCTCATCAACCTCCAAGCATTTACAATCCTAAAATCACCCAAGGAACCTAATCCATCATCATATCCATTTAAATCACTAAATGGGAGAAGATAACCTAGAAAAAAATAGGTCCCTAGAACTTGAGAAACTTGATATTGAGCTTACTTACGAAAATTATGCAACTTATGCAACTTATTCAACTAATGAAACTATGCAATTTTATGCAACTTTATGCAACTATGTAACTTATGCAACTATGCAACTTATGCAACAAGACTTTGATGATATTCTAACTTGATATTGAGCTTACTAAGGAGCACGACACCATTTCATCTAATATCTCATTAATAAATGGAATAGGTAACTTCTCCTTGATGGTGATGTTATGAAGTTCTCTATGCAACTATGCAACAAACAACTTGATATTGAATTTACATATGCAACTTATTCCATAACTTTATATTGATCTTACTAAGGAACACAATGTCATAAGTTATGGAAGACTAAGTCATTGGAATTTATGGAAGACTAAGCCATTGGCATTTATGAAGACCGAGGTCTAAACAAGTCCACACATACCTACTACATTTCCTAAATATGAATGCACACATTTATGAGTTGTGAGCTAAATAATATCACAAAAATTCATTTTTTTGGGATTGGTTAATTTCTATAGATTATTTATTCCAAGATTCTCACACTTGACCAGATAACTTAACCAAATCTTAAGAGGGAATTTGAGGAAACAAGGCTTCATCATCTAGACCAAGGTGCAAAAACATGTTTTTGAAGAAGTGAAGATGTTGAAGCTATGCACTACACATATGTTCACAAGGTTCAATCACGAGGTCGCATTGGGGCCCTCAAAGTAATCAACCCTACTTTGTTGGTCTTGGTGTCGACTGCCGATTGTCCCCCCTCTGCTTTGGTATAGTAGGTGGTACCATAGAGGCCATAATCTTTTAGACTTCCTACATAAGGTGATAATATAGGGAAGGTGGTGTTGTACCTGGGATCGACATTGTCTAGACTCACTCGGACTCCTTGGAGGGTTGCCCACTGCTCGGTGAGGTAACTTGCACCAGGGTGTTAGTTCGTTAAGTAGGTTGTCAACGTAACTTTCACACCCGTCGAAACTCNGGTTTGTTTGCATGCTTGACTCCTAGATTAATTAGCGTGTGTTGCTTTTTCTCCTTAGTTGGCCTTAGGATTGAGTTTGTGTCTAATGGCATCAGTTCTGGGTTAATTCCTCATTTAATCAATACAAAATATGGATACCATTAAAATAAAAGGGAATAAAGAGGTAACAAATAGTTCATACCTAACTTACGTCTTATAAGACTAACAGAGCAACATTTTTGAGTTCTGTGAGATGTTGCAAGCTTGTTTAGGCATAGACTAGGTGACCACATTGTCCATCCACTCCCGAGGCATGGTTTCGTAAATTGGACCCCTAAATCCAAATGTTGCATTACTTCTTACTGAGAAAAGCACTAGTTATCGAAATGGATGAAAAAAACAACTTTCGAGGGGTTAGAACCGAGAGTGAGGGGTGCTCTAGATAAAATCCTATCCCAGTAATCCATCAAAGTCAACGGTTCCTCAATCTGAGTCTTGGTTTTCATTTTATGCCTAGTTGCAAGTCGCATCCCAAACCATTTCAGGGACTCTTAGCCAATTCCTCCTTAGGGCATAAAAACCTAACAGAGAAACATTTTTTAGTTCCATGAGATGTTGCAAGATTGTTTAGGCATGGAATATGTGACCACATTGTCCATCTGCTCCCGAGGCACGGTTTCATAAATTGCATCCTTTAATCCAAATGTTGCATTGCTTCAAACTGAGCAAAACACTAGTTCTCGAAACCGTTGAGTACTGGAAATTCTGAGGCATGGCACTGTTGGCATAGGGGTAGACCCAGGGTTCAACACTTCAACAACACACTAACAAAACCCTAACTACCGACCCTTTCGGAAACACATGTGAAGAAGATGAAGTCTCACCCGAGGTAGAGGCCGGGGTGGTTGCAAGACTCAGGTGTCTGCAACCTTAGCTGGGACACAGATCTGTGATTCTTACTCTTAGCAAGCACTTTAACAAAGATTGTTCATCAGTATTTAACCCTCAAGGCACTCCGCAGATGGCATCGAGCACCGCAACATTCACTTGGATCTAGGTTAAGTTATCACTTAGCAACAACAAAATAGGTTTAGCACTCAACACTTTCATATATGTCAAATCTACACCCATACATCTAAGAAGCACAAAGAAAAGTGGATCTATCTAAGAGTATCACAGCAAAGCACATAGACTAATCATATCAAATCATAACACATGGAAAGAAACCAACACATTAGGTCGAAGCACCAAGCATAACACACATAGTTACCATGGTTCACCCCCACCTTGGTGCTACGTCTACAAAGTATTCTTATTCTTTATTAGCTGTGGTCAATTAGGGTACAACACAGAGCTCACACTTGTACTCTGCATAGGACAGGAGATCTGCGTGCGCCTTGCCAGATCCTCCTTCCTCGGGTAGATCTAGCACAAATCCTTCTACAATTCGTGCACTCAACACTTACAACACTTGCACTCAGCTCTGCAAGTCAGTCACATAATATACACAAAGCCTTTACTAGCACTTAGCTTCTCTTCTCGCCTGATATTACATTACTTAGCTACTTATTTATACTTTACAAAATAGGCCTAAAACATGGGTAAACCCATGGGCCGACATCCCTTTCCCATTACATTAACCCAAAACCCTAAAAAGGGTCCCAAAAGTGGGTCGAGATCCTGTGATCTCTGCTTCGCCTGGCGCTCCATCTTTGACAGACTGTCGAAGTCCAAAAACGGTCAAATATGACCAAGTGTTCTTCAAAACTTGGTCAAGGGAAAACATGCACCCAGAAGTGAGGGGTGCTCTAGATAAAATCCTATGCCAAAAATCCAACAAAGACGATGGTTCATCAATCCAAGTCTCGGTTTTGATTTTATGCTCAGTTGCAAGTCGCATCCCAAACCATTTCGGGGACTCTTGGCAATTCCTCCTCAGGGAATAAAAGCCTAACGGAGCAGCATTTTTGAGTTCCATGAGATGTTGCATGATTTTTTAGGCATGGACTAGGTGACTATATTTTCCATCTTCTCCAGAGCCACGGTTTCATGAATTGTACCCCTTAATCCAAATGTTAGTTTGCTTCAAACTGAGCAAAACACTAGTTCTCGAAATCAATGAGTAAAGAAACTATTGGGGCATGGCACCCAGTAGTGAGGGGTGCTCTAGCTGAAATCCTATCCCAAGAATCCATTGGAGTCGACGGCTCCTCAATTAGAGTCTCGGTTTTCATTTTATGCCCAGTTGCAAGTCGCATCCCAAACCATTTCAAGGACTCTTGGCCAATTCCTCCTCAGGGCATAAAAACCTAACTGAGCAACATTTTTTAGTTCCGTGAGATGTTGCNCACATTGTCCATCGTCTTCCGAGGCACAGTTTCATAAATTGGATCCTTTAATCCAAATGTTGCATTGCTTCAAACTGAGCAAAACACTAGTTCTTGAAACCGTTGGGTACTGCAAATTCTGAGGCATGACACTCAGGACTGAGGGGTGCTATAGATAAAATCCTATGCCAGGAATCCAACAAAGATGATGGTTCCTCAATTCAAGTCTCGGTTTTAATTTTATGCCCAGTTGCAAGTCGCATCCCAAACCATTTCGGGGACTCTTGGCAATTCCTCCTCATGGCATAAAAGCCTAACAGAGCAACATTTTTGAGTTCCATGAGATGCTGCATGCTTTTTTAGGCATGGACTAGGTGACTATATTTTCCATCCGCTCCTGAAGCACGATTTCGTAAATTGGACACCTTAATACAAATGTTGGTGTTATCATTCCAAGAAATCACTCCCTGACTGTAGAAGGGTGTAAGCTTGGTAACTTTAAAAAGATCAATAATGTGGAGGAAAAGAGGATCAGATCAGATGACATTATAAACTCATATCCATTTAGAAATACCTCAGTCACTTGAAAGACCAAGGCTTTCAACTATGTAACTCAGAAAGTTTAATTTAATGTGTGGAAACATGGAGAAGACCTATTATGCTAACAAAAATACCTATACAATAGTATATGTGAATGGACAGTAATGATAGGTAAAATACTCTTCACACCAGCAGAAACATATATAAGATTGCAAATAATATATGGCCAGACCCAACAAGTAAATACTTGCAACTTTAGCTTATGAATGCACCAATAGGATAACAACTATCTGGAATTAAGACAAACATCAGAAGCAAAGTATATAAGTTTAGTATACCAATGAAGAGATGGGATGACAACCTTCTATCATTGAATATACATAAACTTGGAAAGAAAGTAAATGAAAAACTAAGTAACATAGTGAAAGAATCTCGATGTCAAGATATATTACTGGACATCTCTAAAGGATGAAATGTACAAGTCTTCAAGAATAGAACCACAGTCCTCAGACTGTTCTTCCTCCCATTGGTGTATCAAAGGTCTTAGGATTTATAGCCTTTACATCAAGGTTTCAAGATCCTATTTTAATGGATTTGAAATACCTAAAATAACATAATATTTAACCAATAAGATCTAATCTGATCAATATAAATTGAATTAGATAGCTGAAGCATTATTTGGCAATTTGTTGATGAAAATCACAGATTCAGAAATCTATCTTTGATGGTTGGGCAATTTCTGTCAAGAGTAATCATGCCATTTGGTGTTATTCCCTTACCACATGTCTTCAAAACCTGATTAGGAAGCTGATATGTATTCTCCTAATTATTACCCTTTATTTATGATCATTCCCACGCATCTTGGAATCAAGAAATCACGATTTGGGCAGAAAGAAGACGTTTATGGACTCTTCTGCACATTCAACGATTCTTTTGCTTTGTATCCTCTCTTTTGGCTGTCGAAAAGGAAAGCTTTCAGTGGCTCATTACACTGTGAAAAATCCATTTAGCCGCCGAAAGATAAAATTTATTTTTGGTTTTTTTCAAGATAAGAATTGTTTTATTCATTTGAATAATATATTTAAATGCTTGTCTCAAAGATTTTAAGATTTATAAATAAATCTTCTACATTATAATGATTTATCATGCGATATCAAAATAATTAGCAAATCATTTTTTATCGCTAACATTTGGCTCCGACTGGGATGGAGACCTCCCTGTGAGGTTTCCAAGAACCATAGATCTAATGCCTTTCCTGGAAAAATAAAATCCATAACTTAGTCTCTAGTGTTCCATTGAGCATGGAGTCAACATTCCATTGGGCATGGAGTCAGCATTTCATTGGGAATAGAGTCATCCATTCAACTCTTTCTGAAAATCTTTCATGACCTGTGTAAAGATCTTTGTACATCTTCAAGATTGCCTTTATTCACACAAGGTAACTGCTGCATCTGTTGTAAATTGAAAGAAAATAAATGCTCGGGAAGTAAGCTTATTTCCTATCCTATCTACCCTAACCAACTTTGTGATTTGGTTAGGTAAAGTCTGATTTCCATAGCAACCAACCAAGCAATTTTAATACTGAAATGATTTCATCATTCTCACTGATCAATACCTGATTTTTGAAATGCAAAAACAGTGAATAAAAATCTTTTACAAAACCAAACTCAACAGGAAATATGTGGAAGCTTAAGAAGTCTGAAACTTTCAAGTTTTTTGAAATGTATGATTCTATGAAGGCTGCTACTGGATCTTTGAAATTGAAATAAAAAAACTCCCGATCTTTAGGAAAAAGATGCATATCTATGATTTCTTCTCTGTTAGAAGATTGATTACTTTCTTGTTCTTTTGTGATTACCTTGTGATCATCAAACACTATGACCTTCTCTTCAGAATAGTGTTCAGTAGATGATGATAGAGTAGGGTTTGAATGACAGATATTATGGTCAGCTCTAAAAATGTAGTTGTCTATACAATCATTAGTTATCATAGGTTCAACATACTTTGTAAACTGATCATAAATTTTACATGAATACCTGTCTCTGGAATGCTCTGCCAATGTTGAAGAATCTGATTCACAATCTGAAACAATTTCAGTTGCCTGCTGCTGTTCTAAATCTACCACATAATCATTACCTTCCTGTTCAAAATCTGAAATTTTCTAACATTCTGTTGGCTTAGGTAGATGATAGTTTTCAAAATCAACCTACTCTAGGATTCTCCTTGAAGCACAACTGTTTTCCTCCACCTCTAAAGCATCTTCAAACAAAATGTTTAATGACAAAGATTTCCTTTCTAGCAGAATAAGGGCAAGTTTTGACTGTAGTCCCGTCATGTATTATATCGTGGCAACTGCCTCTGTGCACCTGATTTGCAATGACATGCCATGATAGATGCTGCAAAATCTCCGATTTAAAGAAGAAAAAGTTTCATTTCGTTCTCTCTTAAAAGTATAGAACTCAACAAGGTAAGAATCTGGTGTTTTATGTTCGCCCCAATGTTTCATAAAAACATCAGTGAATTCTATCCAAGAGCCAATGGAGTTAGATCTTAAACTCTTGAACCATATAGCAGCATCTCTAGTCAATGACTTACAGAAAAATCTCATGATAACATCCTCATAAACAATCTGAAAACGGTCAATAAAATCTTCAAAAGATTCCAAGTGCCTCTTAGTTGAAGCTTGATTCTCTCCAGAAAACCAAGGGAGATATTCATAACAGTCAAGAGGATAAGTATGAAGACGAGAGGGCATCTTTAATGTCTTAAACATCTTCATCCTGATTTTGATTTGAAAGGCTATGGGATGATCGTGAGGGATAGCAATTTGCTGACAAGGTTAAGAGTTTATGGAAACAAGTGTTGAGCTATGTATAGGTTTTGAATCAGTTTTAATTTATTCAAGGTTACATGCTTGATCAGATTAAGAAGGAATTTGAATACAGAGGTCATTTTTATAAATGAACCGAGGCACAAAAACTGATTTAACTTCTACAATACAAGCATGCTGCAAATCTTCTTCTAAAGATGGATTTATAAAAGATGGTTGATACTCTTCAGAATATACAAAACAAAGGATAATTCTTTTAACATGTGAAGGGAAAAGTATAAAGAAGCTGATAAAGAATAACAATAGTTCATAAAGTAAACTGATGAACTGGTACCTGGATTTTGAATTCAGCCTCTTCATATTCTATTAGCTGGATTCTCCCCACTGGAGTTGCCAGGCAGATGATTACAGTCAATTTTTATGTCTGTCTCTTGTCTGCCATCAAGAATCAGATCTTTGTCGTTCTCCCAGGGAAACTTTGCTTTCACTTTCGTTCCCCGACAATGACGCCATTTTGTTATCACTCCAAGAAATCCTTCCTGACTGTAGAAGGGTGTAATCTTGGTAACTTTAAAAAGATCAATAATGTGGAGGAAAAGAGGATTAGATCGGATGACATTATAAACTCATATCCATTTAGAAATACCTCAGTCACTTGAAAGACCAAGGCTTTCAACTATGTAACTCATAAAGTTTAATTTAATGTGTGGAAACATGGAGAAGACCTATTATGCTAACAGAAATACCTATACAATAGTATATGTGAATGGTCAGTAATGATAGGTAAAATACTCTTCACACCAGCAGAAACATATATAAGACTGCATATAATATATGGCCAGACCCAACAGGTAAATACTTGCAACTTTAGCTTATGAATGCACCAATAGGATAAAAACTATCTGGCATTAAGACAAACAT
>JASDQU010240879.1:94618-117201 GCA_032191745.1 Picea mariana
TTGGGCATCATCGACACCAATGGTGATTTCCCTCACGCTTGTTAATGGTTTTCATTAATTACTGGTAATCAAGTGGTTTCTAACCATGTTCGACTTCAACTCTTGTAATCACATGGCTAGATTCGTACTTATGGACGATGGGATTGAAGACCCTAGATCTCATCATTCATGGTCCAGGTTGCAATGGAGTATTTATGATTTGTATTGGCACATAGATCCACTTTGTATGTATCATGGATATGTTTTCATCGAAGTTTTTCTTGTACATAGATCCACAGTGTATTCCTGGTGGCTATGTAACATTTTTTGATGACATGGATCCATGGTGTATTATTGGTGGCCATAACTTACATTTATGAATTCGATCATTTGTAGTTTGAACATGGGAATGCCTACTTTAGACGTGGTATCATATTGTCCAGATGTTTGTTTGTTTGCAAATTCTCGATTGGTGCATCTTTTGTTTTTGACACACACACGTATTTTGCAAAGTATTTTGGTCATCACAAGTTTCAAACTCATACTTTGGGGGGCATTCTATTCACAATATTTTAATCACCTTGATGATGACTTTGCAAGACTGTGGTCAGAACCTCATGATCATCTTTTGCTTGAGAAGAGTGACTGATTTCCTCCTCTACAAGACTACTTTTTAAAAGGACGTCGTAGGCTACCCATATAGTACAGTGATGAAATCAATGATTTTCGTAGGCTACTCTATAGTTGGCCTATGGGATTTCCATAGGCTATTATACAAGCAGAGTGCGGCGACATTTGAAAGCCAAAAGAGGAAAGGGGTTCAAGAATTTTCTAGAAGAGGAATCTTCTGGAATGTGAGGTGGCATCCATATGGTTACGATCCTACTGACTTCTTTGATCGGGTGGGATCATCCTCATCTCTTTAACCACTTCATCTTCTCCTATATAATAATGGGCTTCTCATGGAAAAGGTTAAGAACAGTTAAGAAAAGTTGAGCAAAGGATTGTTGGAAGAATAGGCCATAGATTGTGTGGAGAATACTATTTCAGTTGATGCTTGAGGTCTGCATTCACCAGTCAATATTTTGAATATCATCTTCATGCAAGCTCCATAACAAGTATATGTGTTTGTTGGGATGAAGGACCACTAAAAGGGAACTTGCGACGTCAAGGCATTTTGGTTGTCTCTTCCACTTTTATTCAATCTAATACAGTGGCATGTTTCTTTCCCATAAAATAATTCTCATTTTATTACATGACTCCTTGATCACATGTTTAATTTTTCATTGAATCTATCATAGTTTCTTTCACTTTGGTTGGTTTGTGTCATTGCAGATCTGATTTCACAAGAGCACTGGAGTGAAGAAGGGGCAACAAAGATATAAGGAAGCGATATCAAATGTATGTCATCAATTCCTTCTTTTCTATTTAGATCAATGATTGTAACTTAGGGAAAGTGTCATGTCCTGTCCTGTTTTGTTCTAGATCTAGGTGGATCTAGGGAGATTAGTTCATGTTCACATCTACTGATTTATCCAATAACATCCATGGACAAATATTTCGACCATGAATATTTTGATGAGGAGAAGAAGGTGATACATGTTGTCACTAGGCTAAAAGGACATGCAACACTATGGTGGGATGAACTACATGCTAAGAGGAGAAGTAAAGGAACAAAAAAGATAAAGAATTGGGATAGAATGGTAGCCAAGATGAAGGATAAATTCATGCTGAAAGATTATAAGATAAATCTGTTCAGGAAGTTGCAGAACCTGAGATAGAATGGCATGACAGTGAAAGAGTACACAGAAGAGTTCCACAAGATGAATATTAGGAATGGACAATGAGAGAAGGATGAGGAAAAAGTTGACAGATATATAAATGGCTTGATATATGAAATCCAGGATGAGATCAACATGATGTAGGTAAGGAAAGTAGAGGATGCTTATCAAATTGCTCTGAAGTCAGAGGAGAATTTGGCTAGAAAACAGAGTCAACGAAGCAGAGGCAGAAGCCCAAACAAAGGTATGGGACACATAAATCCGAGAATGAGACTGAGAAACCACACAATCACTCAGAAAGAGGAGGAAGTTCCCGAGGGAGACAAAGTGGTGGAAGAAATTCTTCTAGAGGAAGAGGAAGAAGCAGAGGATGAGAGATAAGATGTTATTCCCGTGGAAAGATAGGACACATGTCTTGGGAATTCCCCAAGAAAAATAAATAAGGAGGAGGTGAAGCTCACATTTCGGAAGAACAAAAAAGGATGTTGAAGAAGAAGGACCAGGATATGGAAGATCCCTGATGTTGAAGAAGGTTCCCTTGAAACCAGAGATAGAGGTTGAAAATACAGTGTAGAGGAACTGTTTGTTCATGACATCTTGCAAGACTAAAGACAGAGTGTGCAAGATGATAATTGATAGTGGGAGCATTGAAAATCTAGTATCCATAGAGATGGTGGAGAAATTGGAGCTAGAGACAACTGGGCATCCAAATCCATATAAAGTCTCATGGTTGAAAAAAGGACACCAGGTAATGGTAACTAAACAATGCCTTGTTGAATTTAAAATAGGTGGATATAGAGATGAGATTCTGTGTGATGTAATTCCCATGGATGTATGTCATGTTTTGTTGGGAATATCATGGCAGTTTGATGGGAATGTAATTCATTATGGGAGAAGAAATAATTACACTTTGGAAAAGAATGGTAGAACACACATGTTGCTGCCAATAGGAGAGAAGAAAGTAAAGGAAGAATCCAAAACAAGCATACTTCTAATGAGTGGGAAGGAACTCCTGAGCGAGGTCAAGAAGAAATAGGAGATGCAGTTTGTTGTGGTGAGGAAACCCAAAGTTTTCCTTACAAGTACTTCGATGGATGATTTGCCTGAAGAAGTTCAGGATTTGTTGGAGAATTTTGATGACATAGTAGTGGATGAGTTTCCTAACTCATTGCCACCCATTAGAAGTATCAACCATCATATTGATTTGATACTAGGAGAAAGTCTGCCAAACAAAGAAACATACATATTGACACCTCAAGAGAATGAGGAGGTAAGAAACACGTCCAGTATTTATTAGACAAGGGTTTGGTCAGAGAAATCTTGAGTCCATGCATAGTACCAACTATGTTGATTCCAAAGAAGGATGGAGGATGGAGAATGTGTACAGACTCAAGAGCCATAAACAAGATCACCATTAGGTATAGATTTCCTTTTCCAAGGATGGATGACTTAATGGATTGTTTAAGTGGAGAAAATTTATTTTCTAAGATTGATTTGAAAATTGGATATCACCAGATAAGGATGAGAGAAGGTGATGAGTGGAAAATAGCCTTTAAGACAAATGAAGGGTTGTATGAGTGGCTTGTTATGACATTTGTCTTAACAAATGCCCCAAGTACTTTTATGAGGTTGACGAATGAAATAATGAAAGATTGTATTGGTAAGTTTGTGGTTGTATATTTGGATGATATACTGGTCTTTAGCAATACTAAAGAGGAGCATTTGAGACATTTGACATTAGTGATGAGGAGACTGTAGCAGAAGAAACTGTTGATAAATCTGAAGAAGTCCTCTTTTATGAAGACATAACTCACTTATTTTGGTTTAGTGATCTCTTCAAATGAATAGAAGATGGATCCAGATAAGGTGAAATGAATCAAAGAATGGCCATCACCGAGTATGTTTGAAGTAAGAAGCTTCCATGGATTAGCAAGTTTCTATAGGAAGTTCATTACAAAATTTCAGTCGAATTTGTGCACTAATATTGGATACACTAAAGAAGAGGCACAAGTCTTTTAAATGGACATAAAAGGTCAATAGGAGCTTCAATATATTAAAGGATAAGATAACAGAACAACCAATTCTGGTCTTACCAAATTTTGGAAAGACATTTCAAGTGATATGTGATGCAAGTGGAGTTGCAATTGGAGTAGTATTAAGGCAGGACAATAAAACAACTACATATTTTAGTGAGAAGCTGAATGAGACCAAAATAAAGTTATCCACATATGATAAATAATTCTATGCATGAATTCAAGCATTGAAGAAATGGAGGCACTACCTGATTCCAAAGGAGTTTTTTTTGTATAGTGATAACCAGGATTTAAAATTCATAACCAGACAAGAAAAATTGAATCAGAGACATGCAAAGTGAATTGAGTTTATGAAAAAATTTAGTTTTTTCATAAAGCATATTTCTGGAAATGCTAAGAAAGTTGTCGATGCATTAAGCAAGAGATGTTTGATTCTGCATGAGTTTCAAGTGAATACCTTAGGGTTTGAACACCTTAAGGAATTGTACAGTGATGATCCAGATTTCAAAGAAGAATAAGAAGCATGTGAAAATCATGTGCTGAGAGACAGAAGACAATGGATAGAGTATATGATCCAAGAGGTATTGTTATTCAAGGGAAATCAGCCGTGCATACCAAAATTCTCAATGAGGGATAACCTTTTGAAGGAAAATCATAGTGGAGGATTGGTTGGACATTTCTTCCATGATAAAACATTTGCACAATTGAGAAATTCATATTATTAGGTATGAAGACAAAAGTGATAAATTTTGTAAATAGATGTAGAATTTGCCAACATGCAAAAGGAAAAAGATAGAACACTGCATTTTATCAGCCATTTCCAATACCAGCGAGGCCTTGGGATGCAATAAGAATGGATTTTGTACTGGGCTACCAAGAACACAAAGAGGATGTGATTCCATATTTGTGGTGGTGGACATATTTTCAAAGATGGCACACTTTATCCCATGCTAGAAGACTAGTGATGCAACACATGTTGCAAATTTATTTTTCAAGGAAGTTGTTTGACTTCATGGATTACCCAAAAGTATTGTCTCAGACAGAGATACAAAATTTGTTGGTCATTTCTAGAGAACATTGTGGAAGAATTTGGGGGCAGATTTTTCCTTTAGCTCAACTTATCACCCTTAGAAATATGGATAGAATGAGGTGGTGAATACAAGTTTGGGAAACTTATTGAGGAGTCTGGTCACTGAGCATCATAGTTAGTGGGAATAGATTCTGCCACAAGAAGAATTTTCATACAATGAGTCACCAAAAAGGAGAACTGGAAAGAGCCCATTCAAAATATTGTATGGAATGCAACCAAGAGGAGTATTTGAGTTGAGAGAATTCGAACAAAGTGAGTTGAGAAGTGTTGGAGCAGAATATTTTTCTGCAAAAATGCAGAAACTCCATAGCTAGTTCAGAGAGTAGTTGCAGAGTTCTAGCCAAGAGTACAAGCACAGAGTTGATCAACATCGCAGAGAGCTTCAATTTGAAGTAGGAGATCAGTTTTTGACTCATCTCAAGAAAGAAAGGTTCCCAATGGGGAACATATAACAAGTTAAATATGAATAAGATAGGGCCATGTAAAATCTTAAGAAATTTTGATGCAAATGCCTATGATATTGAGATGCCAGATGATGTGGGCATATCACCCATATTCAACATATCAAACCTATATCCTTATAGGGAATATAAAGCAGGAGAAACAAAAGATCAGAAAGAGATTCAATGGGAAAAGAAAATGCCTGTAGAAAAAATGCCACAGATGGAGAAGATAATTGATCAAAGAGTTGGCAAGAAAACCAGAAGGAAAATATACTATGAGTATCTGGTAAATTGGAGGGGACACCCCATAGAGGATTCCATTTGGGTAAGTGAAGCAGATGTTCAGAGGCATGGAAAGACAATGCAGGAGCTCATGGACAGGAGTCCATGAATTTTTTCCTAGAGGAGTATGATGCAGGAACATCATTAGCAAAGAACACATGGAGAGATAACTCAGTGCCATAACGCACCTTTTGAATTATTTTTGAATCTTAAATGCTGGCGTTTCTTGTCAATCTTTTTGAACGAATAATTAGAAGAAGATCAAAACGGCTTGGAAGCAAACACGATCAGTGAGATATGGGAGTTTCACTCTCAGAATTTAATGTAACGTAACTTAAGGGGTAGTTAGGTTTTTTTTTCCGGAATATTATCTTCTTCAAGAGGATGAGTATTCGGAGGGAACCCTAGGAGCCCTCTGGGATAAATAGAGGTGTTGTATGCCCGAATGAGGCTGCTAAAAATTAGTTGGAGATTGTTGTTATTTAGTTGTTGCTGAATTTATAGTTATTGTTTTATCATAGCTATAGCCATTTACATTTAAATGAATATAACAGAGGAAAATTGATCTAATGCATGGTGTTGCTACTGTTTACAGTTCCCTGTTATTTTCTGTTTTCATGAATTAATAAGTTGTGTTATTGAAAGTATGAAACTATGAAGCACTTGAATAAGCTTCAATTGTTTCTCTTCGTTGAGTTCATGCAAGGTGTGCATATCATCCGCAAGGAGTGTGTTGAAGGAGTCTGTTTCGACTCAGAATATTAGAAGAGACAACATGAAACTTCCTTTTGAAAGGAGTACAAAGGGACTGTTGCAAGGTGTGCATAGTCGCCTACAAGAATTTATTCTTGCGTAGGAATATATTGAAAGGACTGCATAGGTTTGAAGTTTGACTAAGTGTCAGAGTAACCCTCTGAGGAGTCAAAGGGGTCAATAAATAAATCTCAGGAGAGATAGTGGGAAGAAATATTCAAAGGGAGTGAAGCTCTGAATATTTCACAAGTCATCAGCTAAGATCCATCTAGGAGGGAGCAGGATCATTGCATATTGTTGTATCTGGGTAGAGTGCACAAGTTTTAAGTCTTTGCGTTCACACAGGAGTGAGGATTTGCTGAAGTTCTGAAGGGATTAGGGAATTTCCATCCTCTAGAGGTACAGGGGGCATAAGATCCACAAATAAGGAGCGAGAGCACTTCCAAAATTTTGCAGACAAGGAGAAAGAGAAATCGCTGAAGAGCCGAAGGCTGAAATATATCCAAGTCATTGGTTTCCAGGAGGTACATGTCGACAGATCTCAAAATTTGGGGAAATTCAATTCGGAAGGTTCTGGTCGTGGAGTGTGAAAAAATCTCGAAGTATCGAAGGCCAAAGGATATCGCAACCATCCATTTGAGGGAGACACGTGGAGGGAAGATATTTCCTCTGTTGGCCCAGTGCTCAAGAAGTGTAAGGTGTTGGAGAGGGAAAAATGGTTGAAGCCCGAACTCCTGGAGTCACTGCAAATCGTCAATTTGAGCAGGGGTTATGTACTATCGATCCCGTTGTGGATTCAACACTCTGCGAGTTTAGAACTTCATGGATTTGTGGAGAAGTGTTTCCATATTTTTCCAAAGTTGAAAGTCCAAAGTGCTTTAGGAGGTTTAGCCTGGGTCATAGCCAAGGTCACACGCGAAGAAGGAGCTAGTGCCCGTTAGTGCGATATTTGGAAAAGGGTTCTAAAAAAGAAGCACCATGGATAACCGTTGATATGAGGAAGGAAAATTGATGGTGGGGATCCATTATGGGGATCAGAGGAAAAATTAGCAAATGTGCTAGTTCACAACTCACTATTCACTAGCATCGTTGATCTCGTCGGGACAGGGGATCAATGACCATAATTCAATCGAGATTGGGTGATCACTTTTATGATTGCGGGGACAGAACTATACGATAAAGAGAAAGCACATTGAAAGCCCGTAATTACTATGAACCGTCGATCGATGAGAAAATCGGTAACGATCAAATCATGACAATGAAAACTCTTAGGGTGATAACAGAGCCTGTGTTTGATTGAGTTTGAGACCACCAAGGTTCCAAGGAGCTGATCCATATTGAGAATATTTTATGATCCTTAACCAAGAGGTTGCGCAGCCCCAAAGGGGAGAAGGGGGGTTTTCATCATTGGCATTCATTTACAACTCATACTCAAGATTAAAAACTTGTATTGTTAGCCCTCATGACAAAATACAAAATTGCCATCTCATTTTAAGATTAAAGTTTTTTATATCTTCAACCCTCATGTATTTGCATAAAAGACCAAATTCCATCCCTATTTTTGAATATTGAATTTTTATTTGCAGCACTATATTTTAGTTTTAAGGTTTCTATTTAATTTATTATAATTTCTAGCTCCTTTTTTTGGGTTTTTCATTTTCATTTCCAACTTTGCTCTTTTGGGCATGGTAATTTTCTGCCTTATATCTTGATTTTATATTGTAGGAAAGTGTGTAGTAACAATGTGTAGGGATATATTATCCTCTTTCCTGTTTCTCAAACTTTTATGAAGTGACCAACATAAAGTAAAGTGTCCCTATAATTGACAACATACAGAGTATTGAGCACATTGGCCCATTTTACAGTGTTGGGGTTCCATATCCCAAGAAGATGTCATGCAACCATTCTGGAAAAATACAAGCAATGTCCATAAACATCTAGTTCTTAATAAATGTGTGTGTGTGTGATTACAACCTCAATGCTTCCATATTGAACAATAATGTTTTTTGGATTGCAAACTGAATTAGTTGTCCCTGGTGCAAGTCTCAATTGATGAATGTAAGTTACCCAATACATCCAATTGAGCATGTTTGGCATGCCAAGGAAAGGAAAGGCATGGCATGGAAAGGAAAGGAATGGCATGTCAAGGAAAGGCATGGCATGGCATGTCAAGTCAAGGAAAGGCACCTCAAGGCAAGGCATGGCTTGTCAAGGCAAGGCATGGCTTGTCAAGGCAAGTCATGGCTAGGATAGGCATGGCATGTCAAGGCAAGGAAAGGCATGGAATGCCAAGGAAAGGAATGGCATGTTAAGGCAAGGCATGTCAATGCAAGGCATGGCATGTCAAGGCAAGGCAAGGTATGTTAAGGAAAGGAATTTCAAGTCAAGGAAAGGCATGTCAGGGCAAGGCATGGCAAGGAAAGGCAAGGAAAGGAATGTCAAGGCAAGGCAAGGCATGACATGTCAAGGAAATACATGGCAAGGAAAGGAAAGGGAATGCATGGGAAGGAAAGGAATTGAAAGGATAGTCATGGTAAGGCATGGAAACACATGGCATGTTAAGGAAAGGTAAGACATGTCAAGGCAAGGCATGGATTGTCAAGGCAAGGCATAGAAAGGCAAGGAAAGGCATGGCTTGTCAAGGCAAGGCATAAAAAGGCAAGGAAAGGCATGTCAAGGCAAGGCATATCTTGTCAAGGAAAGGCATGGCCAGGCTAGGAATGACATGTCAAGGAAAGGCAAGGCATGTCAAGCAAAGACATGGAAAGGCATGTCAAGGAAAGGTAAGGCAAGGTCTATCAATTAAAGACATGTCAAGGAAATGCATGTATATGCAAGGAAAGTAATGTCAAGGTAAGGCAAGGCATGTCAGGGCAAGGCATGGAAAGGAAAGGAAAGGAAAGGAATGTCAAGGCAAGTGATGGAATGTTTATGCAAGGCATGGCAAGGAAAGGCAAGGGAATGCATGGAAAGGCAAGGCATGTCATGGTAAGGCATGGAAACACATGGAAAAGCATGGTAGGGCAAGGAAATATATGTCAAGGCAAGGCATGACTTGTCAAGGAAAGCCATGGCTTGTCAAGGCAAGGCATGGAAAGGCAAGGAAAGACGTGTCAATGCAAGGCATGGCTTGTCAAGGAAAAGCATGGACAGGATATGCATGGCATGTCAAGGCAAGGCAAGGCATGGAATGTCAAGGAAAGACATGTCAATGCAAGGCATGGAATGTCAAGGAAAGGAATGCCAATGCAAGGCATGGCATGTCAAGGAAAGGGATGCCAATGCAAGGCAAGGTCTGTCAATGAAATGCATGTTAATTCAAGGCAAGGAATGTTAGGGAAAGGCATGGAAAGGAAAGGAAAGGAAAGGAATTTCAAGGCAAGGCATGGCATGTCAAGGAAAGGCAAGGCATGGCATGTCAAGGCAAGGCAAGACATGTCAAGGCAAGGCATGGCTTCTCAAGGCAAGGCATGGCTTCTCAAGGAAAGGCATGAAAAGGCTAGGCATGGCATGTCAGGGCAAGGCATGACATGCCAATGAAATGTAAGGCATGACATGTAAAGGAAAGGCATGGAATGTCAAGGCAAGGCATGTCAATGAAAGGCATGTCATGCCAAGGAAAGGCAAGACAAGGATAGGCATAACATTGTTTTATTATCTTTACTAACGTTTATTAGAATTGTTGAATGTTTTACATCATTGGAATGACATCTTAGTTGTAACATATATGACATTTTATTATCGTATGTGCATTTTGGTATGATGTAATATGATTATCGTTTCATTTCATATGTTGTAATATTAGATATATAATAGAGAAATTATTTATAGCATGAAATATATAATAACTTTTCATTCTAAATGTTTGTTTTTGTAGAGCAAGGATTTCCAGAAGATCTGGATCATCCTCAACAAATAGATTCAGATCATGATGTTGGGTCTGATGTTGAGATGGAAGATGATGCTCATGATGACACATATATAGATGACCATGATGCCATTTCCGATGAAAATGATGATGATGATGATGATCATGATGATCATGATCATGATGGCGATCATGATGTTGAGGAAGTTGTTGGTAGCATCCAGTGACATTCATGATCATATAGACTACATCCTAGATCATGTTGATATATTGTTATAATTCCTCTTGTTGACACCCAAAAGTGCAACATGGAATCCATGCATGCAAATGGGTTGCAATGCCTTATTACTTATATATATTTAATAATATACTAAATAGGTGGGACCTCGTTATGATAATAAGAATGAAAGATGCTTCATTTTTTTTATTTGTGCTCATAACTACCTTACAAAGATGATTCTACAATTTGAAATTCGAAACCACTTTCCAAGTGAAATGGGAAAATGATGGGTTCATTGGTGATTTAATTTGAAAATAAATGAAAAGGTAAAAATGTGTGTTTTAATAAGAATCTTGGTTTATTCTTGCTACACATATATTTTGACTTGTTGATTCAAACTCCAAGCATGAGTCACATATAGTTATGGCATATTGCACTTATGGTATAATTGTTATTATCATGGAAAATTGATAAGTTTTATAAGGTGAAAATCCTTCACTAGAAAGGAATGTGGGACATTACATGTTTTGGTGCTAAGTATTGAGTATACGTTAAGATTTATGAGCTTAATGTAGGGAGGCAAATTCGATTTTTGGATTGAAATATTATGCGGAAAACATAGTGGACTATGTGTTGGAGGTATTGGGTGCACTTGTACTTGGCTATGGTTGATGGATTTAATGTGGGAAACAACGTGCAATTACTCCAAATCCAAACATGAGCCACATATAGTTATGGCATATTGCACTTATGGTATACTTGTTATTATCATGGACAATTGATAAGTTTTATAAGGTGGAAATCCTTCACTAGCAAGGAATGTGGGACATTACATGTTTTGGTGCTAAGTATTGAGTATACATTAATATTTATGAGCTTAATGTAGGGAGGAAAATTCGATTTTTGGATTGAAATATTATGTGGAAAAATAGTGGACTATGTGTTGGAGGTATTGGGTGCGCTTGTACTTGGATATGGTTGATGGATTTAATGTGGAAAACGATGCACAATTACTGCACGCCGCTCTAACCCTACCTCGATGTCGCCACTCTCACTTGTTTGTGCTTATGTTGGTTTCTTTGGCTGGTGTTGCCTCCATTTTGCTCAGCCTTGGAAAGAATAGTTGTGCTTGTTTCTTTTCTGGCATTCTCTTTACATGTATGTTGGATCTTATCTATCCATTCATGAACTGTAGATCCACTCCGAATAAAATCATGATGTTGGCTCTTAGATTTGCTTACAGACTGTGTTTTCTTTCTAAAGTCTATAACTTATGTATTTGGGTATCATGAGCGTGCAAATTTCATTTAAATGGAGGTTCAACCCTGTTGGAATTTAAATGTTTCAAGCTAATAATAATGGTTGAAATTCCTCTCTGTTTGGATTATGTGATTGCGTTACACCCATAATGAATATTCCTTATGTTTCTATGATTGTTGACAAATAATTATGAAATATTTTTTCAGTTTCACTCACCGCTGGTGATTAAAATTCAAGGGTTTTCCTCTATGAAACAAAAGAACAATTTTTTTTTTCTTGCATAACACCATACCCTTTACCCAATATTTAGAAGAATTGCAGCTCCTTCAAATCATCTTTCATTTTTTTGTGAATATATAGGCATATTTTCCTTACGGCCACCATGAGAGGTCTATGGAAAGTCTTTTGTGGAAAGAGATGGTTAAATGGTTTTTACAAATCCCTTATGAATGTTTCTCCTTTTCGTTCACCTAGACCTCGATTCTTTTATGGAAATTAGTATATTTGAACTCTGGTCTTGATGTATGTTTTAATGATTGACTTGACAATGGGAAGATTGGTTATTTGCGTTAAGTCTTGGCTCGTTTGTTATTTATCCATGGGTTTTTTTTGGTTTTGAAGTTGTATGATGTTAAAATAAAATGATGAGCACCAATTTCACATCGGGTTTCGAACCCAGTTTGTTTATACAACAAGTATTGAGGTTGTGATGCAAGCAAAGTCGATGGCTTTATGTTGTGTTCTCAACCTCCCATGCACGCTTGATGTAGTCTGGTTTTAATTGTTTTGAATGACTCTGTTAGAAGTCTCTTATAAAAGATCTACTGATAAAAAGAAAAGGAAGGTGAAATTAAAGTTGTGAAGTTTGAGAGTCCTGGAACTTTTCTGGGGTTTTATATTGGATAATATAAAAATGATTGTGTCTTAGATTTGAATTATTAAACGGAGAAAAGTTTTGGAAAATGATGGTGATGATGATTTGTAATAAATACTATTGCATATAATAGAACAATAACCATCTTTTTCCCTTTCATTATCGAACTTTTCATTCATTAAATGCCCACCCCCTTCCCAAATACATTTAAAACATTCCCTGTTCTATTATTATGAATTTCATTTTTTGAAAAGAGAAAGGATTAATAACAAAAGAAAAGGCTATTTGATTACTGGTGTTGGAAGTTTGGATATGGATGCATTTTATGTTACTTCTGCATTTGCTTGAACAATATTCTTTGGTCGCTTCCCATCCATGCTACCATTTTACACTCATTATAAATCCCCTCATATTCCCAATAGCACTATCACTCCCTATTCAAACATAAATTGATTATTGAGTTTAAAAGTATTGATGGATGGATTGCATGTGCTTCTGTTGTGAATAATAGAGCCAAACTTTTGATTTTATTTAGGTAGAGTATTGATGCATGGATTGTTAAGATTTTTCATAACATGATTGGAATATTTCTTATGGATGATTTTCTTTAGCAGAGGTAGTAATGGCAGAGGTGCTAATAGAGGAAGAAGAAATAATTGGCAAAGATTCCATAGAAGGCCATAATTCTCTATAGATTTTGACACTGATCCACAAGACCTAAATTATGTTTTTCAAGATGGGTTCTTCAACCTATTTGGCCATGGGATTCTCTATCCCCAACCTGAGAGGCTTCCTTTCCAACCACATCAAAACTTTTCTCGTATCTGTGTTCCCCCTCACGTTTCTATGCATCAATAACCACCTGCCAATGATGGTTGGAAAGAGATTGTTCATCAACCTATAGCTCATCACCATGGTTGGAATGTTGTGTTGTTACCATTACCTCCTCCTCCACTTCCACTCAATCCAAATTCCCAAGATGATCACATTGTTTCTTCTGTCTAGTCCTCACATGCAAGAAAAAGGATCAAGACTAGTATGCTCGAACTAGAGATTGATAAAGAGAAAAAAGTGGTGATTTCCCCTAATTCTTCTGAAAAATTCCTCTGAATTAGTATCCTCCCATATTCATATCAAGCACAATTTCTCCCATGTCATCAATGAGATCCATCCCCAGGGTTCCAATTAGCCTAAGGCTACAACAAAAAGGTCAAAAGAGGGTAGTAGTGGAAAGAGGGAAATTTCGTCTCATAGCAAGTATGGATTTTGATGTTGTTATTGGCATGGCAACAAACTATTTTTTTGGGGACAAAAAGCATATATTTAGACAAAATATTTTGGACAACGTGGATATTATCCTATTTTTGGTCAACAATCATATTTTATTTTTTTTAAATATAAAAATGTTTGACTATTTATGTGAAAGGGAGTTATAAGGAAAATGTTGGAGCATATCTTGGGTTATTATATTTCACATTATGTTGTTTATTGAAGTTAATAAAATGGAGTAACAAGGAGGAGTCATATTTTGTTAAAATTTAACAAAGATATTAGGGGTCCCACCTATTTACTTATTATTTAATTAGACCTTTTTTTATATATATTATTATTATTTTGTCTCAACTAATTAGTTAAGCTAATTAAGTTTAATTAAAGAAAGGTAGTCAAACTACCATAACTTATTGAGAAAGATAAAATATCAATCAAATGAAGAGACAACGAGAGAGAGAATATAAGGAGAACTTCTATGATAAGGTTTTCTCTATACTTGTGAGATACTTCCATTCTTCATTGACTCTGAGTTTACTAGAAGGCTTAACCATCTTGATGACAATAGGGTCTTATTGAAGGCAATAGGACTCAAAACTGAATCATATCTTTCAACAACTTGTCTTTAAAGGTGTATGATTTATCTTTGGCAGACTTTGTGTTCTTGTTTGTTTATGAATTAAATTTCATGACTGATAAAGGATATTTTGTAGAGTCAAGTGACAACATTTTGTGGCAAGATGATCCAGATATTTAGCTTTAATTTTCTTTTGTTGTCAAAGTATTTTTGTATGGTTCCCATCGGATGCTTCTAAATCTGACTTTGATCCCTACCCTTGCAGGGGTTTGTAAAGAGAATTCAACTTTGTATCTCAGAATGAAATAAATATAAAAATCAGATTTTGTGATTTCTGTCTCACATGTGGATTCTAATGATTTGGTTTAGATTTTTCTTTTAACCTTGCCTCTTATCCATGCACACACTTATGTAATTATTTTCTTATTTTATTTCTTTTGCACAATTACATATAACATATATAAAATCAGCCTTGGTCCCTTGTACTTAATACCTTTGGATTAAGTGATTGTTCTTTTTTAAGACTATAAACCCCGAGTGACATTCCCAACTATCTTTCCTTATCCCTTCAAGATCTAAAAATTCTTGAGTAAGGTTATTCATACCTTTTACTCAACACCTCATTTCATGGTTACTATCATATGTATCATTTTCATGGCCTCCAGTACCATATTATTGAGTTGTATCATATTGACATGTTTCATGTTGACTTATATCATCTAGACATGACGTATCATATTGACTTGTATCATTATGTCTTACATAATTTATCATTTTTATTTATATCATTTGTACATGATGTATCATTTTGACTTATGTCGATTGTTGGACATGAATCATTTTCAGATGATATTGATCTACTTGCATACATATTTGACTTTCACTTGTTTTAGTTATATATGATGATTATCTTATCAATATTGACTTGTCAATTTTTATATATTGAAAGTGGTTGATGATTTTTTGATGCACATTTATTATGTATGATGGTTTTGATTTACTACTCATGATGGATGTTTTCAAATTCACTTAAATTATAGATATTTGACTCACTTGTTTTAATTATAGATGATGATCATGTTATAATAATTATCTTGTTATTTTATATATACCGGATGTTGTAGATTCTATTTTTATGGAGATTTAATAAGTATAATGATGTTTTTAATTTGTATGGATGTTCATTTCCCTAAAAAAATCTTTATAAATGTTATCCTATAAAATATTTCAAATGCATTTATATGACTTGTTGTATAATCATATAAGTTATTTAAGAGACATGATATATTTAACTTATTAAATTGAATAAAACATATTAAATTAATAACTATAAGAAAAACAAGAATCATTTTTGGAAGCAACAATGGAAGCCAAATTGGAAGAAAAATTGGAAGCCACACTAGAAGAAAAAATGGAAGCAAAACTGGAACCCAAACTAGAAGCAAAATGGGAAGCAAAACTAGAAGAAAAACTATATGTAAAACTGGAAGCCAAACCATAATCCAAACTGGAAGCAAACTTGGAAGCCATATCATAAGTAAAAATGGAAGCCAAACCAAAAGCCAAAATGGAAGAAAAATTGGAAGGCATATTAGAAGAAAAGATGGAAGAAACACCTGGTGCTATTCTTGGTGCCAAAATGGAAGAAAAATTCGAAGCCATATCAGAAGTAAAATTGGACATAAAAAAGGAAGCCAAACCAGACACAAAAATGGAAGCAAAATTGGAAGGCATATCATAATCAAAATTGGAAGAAACACTTGGCACTAAACCTAGCACTAATTCTAGCACTAAACCTGGTGCTATTCCTGGCATTATTTTTTTGGCACTAAATATGGTGCAATTATAAAAAGTCCATATTGCACCCTGTTTTGCACCAGAAAAGGTGTCCAGTTCATGAAGTAAAATGCACTAAATTTCAGTGCTATTTTAGGTGCTAATTTCACGTTCTTTCGTAGTGTGCATTGACGAGAAACTTTTAAGGAAATATGGAGAGAATAAGGGAGATATTTTTGTGGTGATGCATTAAATACTTTTTCACGATAAGACCCACAGAACCACTAGTCAAAATTTTACAGGTCTTATGCTTCATTACCATCGAAAGAAAGGAATATTAATAATATCTAGACATATGGGATAGTCTGAGAAAGGTGCATTCCATAGGTTTTTGATACCAAATATTTGATGATATGGTGCAATGATAATTTTTAAAAGGATCAAAGAATTATTAAAATGAAGGGTGCTCACCAATATCTATCGCACCACGAACTTTCAGTCAGATGCTTAAATTTCCAAATCTGACAATAGTATTCAAGGTTGAAGAAGCTAAAAATTTCATTAAATCTAAAAATGGTGGTAGGGACATGTTATTGCAATGTATTGAAGACATGGTGACAATGACAGAAGATTTATCAACAATATGGGTCGGTAAACTAAAGAAAACCTATAAAGAAATGGCTTGGTTTATGGCTAGAATACTTGTATTTTAGTCTACTGCTACTATTCCCTGGCCGCCCCTTTATATTCTCTATTACTCTGTTCAAGGAAAAGGAATTTTTGATAGGTCAAGAATTATATCTACATAAATATTGTCTCAACTGACAAACTTTAAAAAAAACAAGAAATTATACATGTTTGGATATTTGGTCTTTGCAATTGTAGATTGTCATGAATTTCAAGGGTTGCATTTATTGAAACAAGTTGATCTCAAAATAGACCCGATTTACACATGGTATCCTACTCTCTAGAAAAAGACAAAAATATATCATTTCTATGAAGTATATAGTTCTTTTTTATCTTCTTTTAAAAGGATCATGTTTATAAAGAATATGTTGTCATTGGAAGAAGCTACATTCTTAGACCATATGGGAACATTTGAATATAATGAAAAATATAGTATAATCCGACTTTATTGTTCCTGGGAATCCCCAATTTATCTCTCGTTATATGTATCAAACAAAATGTTCAAAATAGAAGTTTGTATGTAGTACATATTCTGGGAGAAAATCATTTGTCAAAGAAAAAAAAAGAAATTCGTCCAATTTCCATGGAAAGTTGGTGAAATCACGGTAAAAAATACTTCAAAAATTGATAAATTTGCAACTCAATTTGATCCATACAATTTAAAACTGAAAGATTTGGTGAAGGGATTTGATCCCTTGTAGTATTTCATGAACCACGTGACTTATGTTGGCTTTAGTGTTTCATATATAGATACCTACATTTTCGGAGAAGAGGAAAATTTAGAAAACAATTATAAAGAAATACCATTTGGAGATCTTGAAACCATAATAAGTAAAAATGAAGCACACAAGGAACACATGATATTTGTAAATGAGAGAAGTACCAAGTCTTAGAATTCATCTCATAAAAGTGGCACACCAAAACGACATTCCAAAAATGTTATTCAAGAAAACAAAAATATTCAATTGAGAACTAAGGAGATGGTGATGATCCTAATCATCATGAAGAAAATATTCAAAAATGTCATAAATTACCAGTGTATAAAATAAAAAGGAAGAATAGTCAAGAGGAATCAGAAGAGTCTGAACCTGAAGATAATGTTCTTCTCCAAGACATGGATCTTGAGGCAAACATTGAATACATTTAATTTCCAAATGATGAAGAAAGAATTCAACCAGAGAAAGAAGTGCCAGTTCAAGAAATTGTCTTTTATGAAGAAGAGTCTTTAACCATTCACATCATGTCATTTGATAAAGATTTGAAAATTTTGGTCTTTGAGTGTGTTAATGTGAAGGGAAAAAGAATTAAATATTTAGAAATAAACTTAAATGGAGTCCCAACATCAAGGATTTCCAAAATTCACAAAATTACTAGTGATGCTTTCGATGTATCAATTGATGATATAGAGGCAAAGAATGCATGCTTAAAAGAAAGAGTTAAAGAATTGGAATATACATTCACACCACCACCCATCCTTGCAAGTTCGTTGTCTACTATTCAGCCTAAAACATCATATTTAAAAATGAAAGGAACATCAAGTTTATTGGTTGCAGATTTTTGAAGAAAATATCAAAAAGAGGATGTGTCTTATCCTAGAAGCATGGGATATTGGAAGTGATATTATTTCTTTTGGCTTTAAACTAAATAGTTTCAGAGAATTTCTTCAAAGTGACTTTAAAAATGAAGAAGTATTTTATAAATATGTTGTCACCACTTTTGTAATGTTCCCCCGGCCACCCAAAGGCTGGGGGATGCCACTCCAGAGAAATCGCTCATGCTCTGATACCAGTTTGTAACATCCCCAGCCTTAAACAGGCCAGCCATGCTACTCTAGGGAACACTTTTGTTTTCTTACTGCAAAACATACGGTAACATACCTAGTATTCAACTGAGCTATGCCACATAAATTTTCTCTTCAAACTGCATGCAACTTAAACATATGCATACAACACTCTAGCGGAAGATTTACATATAAATGTAAACAAACAATTACATTCTATAATATACGATTTCATACTAAAATAACAATAAACACATATATGCAGCATATACATGGAAATACCCGTAAACATATAGACAATTATAATCACATATATGATAAACCGTAACATAAGCATGTAAATAACAATGCATCATATAATTTTATCATACGATTGGTACTTATGTTGGAAATATTGTCACCAATTGCGTACATATCGTCCATGAACCTCCCAACCTTAGACTACACTGTTCATCACTCTCAATAGCTAGTCACCCCCGAGCTAGGACTAAAATCCACCTAGGTAAAGGGGTTCCTAACCAGGCTAAGGTTCATATACAACAGGAAAGACTCCATCTCAGGTGCTCACTCAACTAACAACCTATAGCCTCTCCTTCCCCACATGCCTATCCCACCCAAGGAAGTGTGCCCCTTCTCTTCTCAACAGTCCCTCGGCTTTCCCACTTCCCTTCCGGGGCTTCAACAACAAGTCAGACTAGAAGTCTTAGAGCACTGTAGTTGCATTTTAGAACCTTCGGGAATCAATCCCCAACAATTCTCTCGCTTGGAGAATTTCTCACAGGCCTAACAACCCGCCTCTTCAATCTCTCTCCAATCTAACTAGGTACACCAACCGGCTCTCATTCCCCACATGACTGTCCCACCCAAGGAAGTGTGCCCCTTCTCTGCTCAACAGTCCCTTCGCTGCCCCACTTCCCTTCCAGGGCTTCAACAACAGGTCAGACAGGAAGTCTCAGAGCACTGTAGCTGGAGTTTATCACCTTCAGGAATCAATCCCCAACAATTCTCTCGCTTGGAGAATTTCTCACGAGCCAGACAACCCACATCTTCAATTTTCCACGGGCATGACAACCTGCTTCTTCAATCCTGCTCCCAAGCTAACCAGGTACACCAACCGAAAATGGTTATGGAAACATGATTAGATACAGTGAAATGAATGTCTGAAGGATAACAGACTGTGTGAATGAAAATGGTCATGGAATCATTGACTACATAACTGAGTGATGGAAGGAATCACCGTGAAACTGATAGTGAAAGTGATGGTGAGAATGATGGTGAAGCTGCTAGTAAGACTCCCTGTGAAAAGTGACCAAATGAGCTAAGTCCCCATGATATGAATGCATGTCCCCAACTTGACACTTGTCATGTTGGAAGCTACGTTGGTCCACTTGTCCCCAACTTTAGAACTTAGGATAAAATAATTATCCATACTTTATGCTTTAGGAAATATTAATATAATATTCCTTTTTGGCTTAAGCTCTCTAGCTTAGCCCTTTCCCTTAAATTTTGGCCATCCCTTTCCCTAATTGGTGAAGTTCAGTCCCCCATCTCTTTTATCGTGGTCGGTCTGCGCACAACGATGTATTTTATATTATTCATGAGACATATACAAAATAGGTGCACTAGCCTTTAACATCTAGGCACTCTGGCCTAATTCCAAAACATAAGAATCTCAACTTATAATAACTGTCTCACCATCCTATAACACATATCATATACACAAGGCTCGCTGACCTCCATACTACATGCACTTTAGTTACTGTGCGTGGTATCTGGGAATGTGCACACTACATCATTTTACTACGTAGTTAATGCTCGTGCTATGCCATGGAAGGTGCATTACAAAATGATGTCAAAACAACTCACCAGCTTAAGTATACTTACATTACATTTACAATTGGGTTCAGTTGAGGGATATTACAACTTTTATCTTGAAATTTTCCAATATGACTAATTTAAAAAGAAAAGAATAAGATTTACCTTCTCATGCTCGAGTAAAACAATTAAAGGCTTGTTGGATTAAAAAGCTAAAAATTATAAGAGAAATCTTGGATGATTTTGATGTTGTGGTAACCAAAAAGGAAGCATTGTATCGCAGATTAACTGAATTTGACTTAGTAGGAAGCACATGAGAAGTACATTATCCAAAGTTGATAATAAATTCTATTTTTATGACAATGGTGCAATTTGAAGAGCATGTGGAAATCTTAAAGGGGGTTTTCAGCTGAAAAGTTTAATAGTATAATAGAATACAATAAAAATGAAATTGAAAGTTGGTTGGTGATTTACTCAAATAAAAATGAAGATATCGAAACGTTTCTTCATCAACTTTCATATGATTTAAGGGAGTTAGAAGGCATATTATTTGATATGAAAATTAGGAATGAAATAAATGGTGAATAGATGAAAGATTACATAGAAGATTGGTTAAAATGAGACTTATTGAAGATACTTGAAGAAGATCAGTTGGAAGCAGTTGAAAGTGACCATGCAACCACAATGTGATATAATATAAAGGGTGTAACAACAAGAAAATGAAATAGATAGAATACATCACAGTAAGTCGAGATTGATCACATTACATTTTCATTTTTCTTTCAGAATTCATCCATTTGTGTTTGTCTATACCAAGAAGAATATGACTGAATATTGATTTTTCTTTTGTCTTATTTTTAGGTCTTGCTTCGCTCATGCCCGACTTTGTTCCTTTCAACAAATTTCTTCTCTTTCATTCGATTTAATTTACAGTCCATGGGAGCCCCAATCCCAGTCCTTTCGGACGAACACCCTTGTTTCTAAAATATTATTAAAGACCATTTTTACCATTCTGACAAGATATGAGAGAACTATATTGGGGTTAATTTTAATTGTATCTTTAAACTCTGAGTATTTTATTATAGATATTTGAAATTGACCTATCAAATCCTATTTTTTATTTTAATGATAAAGACTCTTTTAAAATTATCTTACATGTGGGCCATTTATTTTCTTTCCTTGGTGATCAAAGATATTAAAATGCTGTGATGGATGCGAGATATATTTTATATTTCCTAAAACATTTTTGCATTTCTTCAAGTGTGTGCTTATGTGAGTAAGGATTCCTGGTCCATCTCTCATGAATTCCAAATATTTTGTTATGTTGTTAAATTTTGATCTATTTGAATGATACAGATTACAAGTTTGTTGTTAGCATTCTCAACAATCAAGAAATATTAAGATATATCTTTCAGATTATACAAAGGAGTACCACCTCTATAAAAACAAAGGGATATTTTTAATCCTCATGAGGTTGTTGTTTCAATCCTAGTAGATCTAAACATTAATAGTACATAAGTCCAATACAAAATAAGAAGTGATTCATGTCAAATGTAAATTCCATTAGGTATATCCCATCAAGAATCACCTTCAAACTTCACAACAACTAAGAGAATTCACACTATTTGCCAATTTTAGGTGTGTTAGGGTTATGGTTATCCCTTATTACATGTGTTGATACCCAATAGGAGAAGCATTTCCAAAGAGACTCATCAAGGATCATGTGTGATGATAGATGGTATGGATCATGGTTTAACTTCATGAGTGGCATGCATATCCATGCGAAGATATGTAATATATTCATCCACATAAGAAACTTTGTATGAGGCAGCGCTTATGCAATGATTTTCCCTTTCCTTGACATCATGTCTTTCCAAACCCCTATTTGACTTTTTCTCTATTCATTCAACATTTTTTGTATTTTTACTTTAACTTAGTCCTTTTTTAGATATTCATTCTTTGCATAGGTCTTGGGGTGATGGACTCATAGTGAGGGGGAATTACTCATGCTTTGTTTTCCTTTGGTCATTTCTTTATCATTTATTTTTTTCATTCTCTTAGCTTTGCATTATGATTTTATCACTTTGCTCTCTCTC
>JASDQU010240880.1:0-14758 GCA_032191745.1 Picea mariana
TGGACCAGTGTGAGCATCACCTGTGTTAGAGAACCATCAAGGAAGTGCTATTCCAGTGGAAAGATACAACTCTGGAAGATGCCACTTGGGAACCAACTACCATTCTGCAGCAGTTTCCACATCTCAAGCCTTGAGGACAAGGTTGTTTTTAAGAGAGTGGACATGTTAGGGTCCTAACGCACACATAGGTAGATCAATATATTTGGATGTAATAAAGGTCAATATTAATAAGGCCTTACAATAAAATAGAATAAGGCATATGTAAGAAGACCTAATAGAAGCTTTCGCTTCTAGAAGGATCTTCCTCTAGATGCTTCTCTTGATAGACATATTTAGTATAAATAAGGGTCGATGGTATGAAAACCTTAGCTTAGAGATTATTGTAACAGAGAACTACTCGACTGGAGGTTTCCCCCTCGAAGAGGCCCATGAACATTGCTTTTTGAATCAAAGTGTTATTTCTGTTGTTATTCTTATATCATTTATATGTTATTGTGGAGATTATGCTGGTTATATTACTGTTATTCTGCCATTTCTAGCATTTTATTTCTGTTCTGCATACTTTTTATATTTGGTATATTACATTCACCGATTTATCTAATAACACAGGTTGATTATAGGTTGTTTGGTACAGGTTTTTGCATGGTTTATGCACTTGTTTATGGTACAGGTTGATTACGGGTTGAGGTATAGGTTCATGCATGGTTAAGGTTTATTGGTACAGGTTTACAATGGTATATCCCACAGTGATAGTGTGACAATGGTTCCATCATTCTACTTCTACTTCAGGGCGATTGGATGGGGTAAGGATAGGTGGTTGTAGCCACCTTTCGGTTGTACCCGGATAACATAGGGGGTTGCATCCTCCTTCTGGTTGTAGCCAAAGAATAGGGGATTTGGAGATTCCCTCAGGTTGTATCCTGAGAAACAAGGGGGTTGGAGCCTCCTTCTAGTTGCAGCTGGAAAACAAGGAAGTTGGTGCTTCCAATGAATGTAATTCTTCAATACATATAATAAAACACATTCCATGGTTCTCCCACTTTGGATTTCCACATAAAAGATGGGTGCACTATGTATGTGTATGATTTTTCATTTGTTCATTGCTTATTTACTCTGCAGTTATTGGATGATAATGCTACATTGATATAACACTTGGATTATATGGTTAAAAAGGATTAAATTGCTGACATTATATATCATTACCACATGCTTTTGTATCTTGGTTGTTGAAGACAAGTTGCAAGTGTAAATCTTTGGGTCATATGCTCAATGGTGGTGTTCTTCACACATCTAGATGAGGTAGGCTTCTATCCTTCTCTTGTTAGCATTTAATTTATATAACATACTTGATATTATAGTTTATTTATGGGTTTCATTTCGTTTTTTGTGGTTTTCCCCTAGCCATAGAGAGATTTTCCTCGTAAGACATTAAATGCAGAATATCATGACATATTGGAAAATCGAACAAAGAATTTGCCAAGGATATGGAGTAATGGAGCATTAAATAAGGTAATGAATTCCAACCACTAGTGGATTAGACATAATTATTAGGAATGAAAGAAAGCTACAACTGGAAGTTCAGTATAAAAGCACACAAAGAGCCAATGAGGAAAGTTTATTGTTTGTTAAAGTTTGCATAGAGAGCCAAAGTTACACAACCTAAGAGCCAAAGTTGCATAGCCAAAGCTCATAATCGAGTTTGAGAACTAGTTGGAAGTTGAGACCAATGTCATAGAGGAAGATAACGCCTAAGGAAGCATCAACATGAATAACGAATAAGCCACGTTGGGAGCCTGCAATGCCACTGGTAGTAGAAGAAACACATAAGAAATAGTTCTCAATATAAATATACCCCATGGATTATATCCCATCGATAAATCATCAACGAAACAATGTCATTTAGAGAAGGAGGAAAGGTACCCATTAGTTGAGCCACCGACTCCAAAAGGAGTCATTGTGGAATGGGATATTTTAGGTATGATACCAGCTCTGAAATATGTTGACCATGATATCATGGAAGAAAAAAAGTTTTCTGAGATTGTACCCAGTAAGTTTATTATGAGGTACATTAGTTATGACACCCATGTGATAGTTATAGAACCACAAGTGTGGGATAGGGGGTTGCAAAAATAAGGTATTCTAAACCTATTCGATACATTGCATTTTGGATGGAGATAGGAGATCAACACATGTGTGAAAATGATGCTAATTTGTGTGCACGGAGGATACCCATGGATTGACAGGACAATATCCATTGATACATTTTTAATAGTGTGCATTACAAGTCTTCCATCACAGGGACATGACACCACACCATTGTTTTTTGACAAGAAGAATGAGAAATCTCTCGCTGAGAGAATGAAAGATAAATTTCATACATTCAGTGGACAACGCAGTCTGGATGTCACTAAAATATGTGAACCAACAGTAAGGTTTGAGACACAAGACTTATCCTATAAATTTTTGAGGAAATGGAGAAGAGACCAGGTGATAAAAATAGTTATAACAACAACAAAACACTGTATACGGGGTGTCTAGATGAATTGGGAAACCTTTTTATTGAACGAATTTTTGATTGACTGTGAGGAAGTGTAGGACAAGGGGACATAATTCCACTAATCTTGGTTATTGATCCTAATCACGCTATCATCTTGGAGGGAGCCAGACATCAGTCAACTTTTTGGCATCAAGGAGAAGATTTGCTTAGCCATGAATTATCAAATCCTTTGGTACACTACACATAAGGCATGCTAGATGGAAAATAATGTAGCATTCTATATCCACAAGGAAAATATTAGAGACAACATAGAGAGGACCCCATGTATACCACCACAGGTGCTCGAGGAATACAAGGAAATGGAACATTTTAAGTCAAGGAATCACCACATGTACATTCAAGCAAAGAAGGACCTAGATCAACAGTGGCTTCCAGAACAATATCGATTGATGAAAGAGGTGATGGGAAACATTATGCTTGATTGGTATGAGGAGTGGATGATTCCACCCATAGAGACAAAACCATCAGTGCAACCAAACCCTAAAATATAAAATATTGATGAGGAGGAAGAATAAGAAGATGACTAGGACAAAGGGAAGGGCCCACAAGAGTGAACACCAAAACCCGCATTGTGAAATGAAAGAAAGAGGAAAGAGCCATAGATAGGGAGACCTAGACAATAATGACCCAAGTGCAAAGTTGTTAAGGAAGTGGATATTCAGGCACTGACAGAAGAAAATTTGTACAAGATATGTGACTAAGTAAAAGAATTCACTAGCAATGCATTTTAGTATGCAACACAACAACATGAAGAGATGAACAAACACATGCAAGAAAAGATGGAAGAATTGTGAAAACTATTAGAAGCCACAAACATCGCACCAGGGAGATAGATGGAGGAGGAACCAAAAACCAAAACTACCGATACTGGAGAGGCAGGGCCAACAATATCCCAATCCTTCATAGTCGCAAGAGAACAAAGGTTGATTAAGATAGCAATAGGGGCAGTCGAGTTTCCCATGATAGAAATGCAAGAACAAGCCAAGGAATTAGGTCACATAGGCCTAGTGCTATCAAAACTACCAATGGATATATTGCGGGAGATATAGTTGAGCGCAACACAGGAGATGAACGTGTGCACCGAGAAGACATCCAATGAGCTAGTAAATATTACAAAAAAGAATGTTGCATTAGAGACATAGTAAAAAAAAGTGAAATAAGACCATGATGAGGCAGTGCTGAAAGTATAATGAATGTGGCATGAATTTGAGAGAGTATATCAAAAACTTCTAGAGGCGTAGTATGAGAAGGAGGCCCCATTGGAATATCAGGTCACAAATATAAGTGAATCCATTCAGGGCTTCCGTGCATGCATAATTGATCTAGAAGCACGCGTGACACCAAGCACTCCACCTAAAGAGAGGGAGATGAAGAATCAAACTGTGACAACAATGGTGGACAACATAAATAATATATAAGCATAGTGTGGAAAAATGTATACAAAGACTATAGGTGTTTGGATGCAACTGAGTGAAGACATGGTACAATAGAAGATAAGTCAAAATATTTAGACTCTATAGGGAAATGTGTATAAATTACAAGTGGCGATGGGCACATTACCATGAGTAGAGGTGTTAACTATGATGGATGATAACCAAAAGATTTATTCACAAATGAATAAGCTAAGGGTAGAGCAACAAGATCACACACAATAGATAGAAGTATTATAGGAAGAAACATACAAAGTGACAATGACCTTAACAATAACTCAAAGAATAATGAAACTTGCAATTGAGGAAGGTTTCGAGAAGGTGCAGGCTCACGCTACTATTCAAATAGTACACCAAGTTTTGCAGAAGGAGCAAGAGGTCAAGGAAAAGGCCATGACAACGAAGGTGACCTTCAAAGAATTCATGTCACAGTGGAAGAATACTTGAGTGTTGGGGGCATGTTGGATGGTCATATTGGATACGTTTTGGGATCTGTGCGAAAATAAGTAAACAAAAAAAGTTAGTTGGCAGATGGAACAAAGCAGGCGAAGGGAATACTTTTGAGGAGTCAAAGTATGCGACGGAGCAACATGAAAAAAGAAGGAAAATGGTTATAAAGCGTTTGGTTTTTGGGGACATTTTGTCCACTTTTTTAATGGTAGCTCTATTTTTTTATGTATAAATATGTAATGGGTTTTGGGTAGAAGGAGAGTGTCAAATTTTAGTAGCCTGGGGATCGACATATGAGAAGTTTCCGATGCTTTTTGGGTAATGGAGTGGAGAAAAGGAAGAAGTCTAAGGTATGACTGAGGAGTGAAGTCGCACTACAACATAACAGATAGAAAAGTTTGTGTAATGTTGTTGTTGCATATTTTGTAGCATAGTGCACAATTGTAACAGAATCATCAATGAATAATAATAGAATCGAACCATTGTGGACATATCCCATGTTGGGTGAACCATGCTAATTCTATGTGTGGTGATGTGTTTGCATGCTATGTTTCTTATTGTTATTGCACAATGATGGTAATTCTTAACTACGATGATGAATGTGTTAGTAATATATGATGTTATAATGTCACACATAGACTATGTTTAATGTTAAAGTAATTGTTAAGTAATGGGAAATGCACACATGAGTGAATGGTAGAAATAACATGAAGAAGGTATCACTTCCCCTCATCACTACATAACGTTGGTTCTTGCAACCCCTCTTGATGCCTTGGGTGCGACTTTACTTGCTCTGCAGGTGATGTTGAAAGGGATGATGTCTAAGGGTTTTGTTGGTATATAGATGATTAACCCTGGGTTTGCCTCCTGCATGCCAACAATAAATCATGGACTTATCGAGTAGGTGAAGGTATGATTTTTATTAATCTTTAATTAGTAATTCCTTAAATACTAGAAGAAGATGTATTTGTAAAATTCCCAATGCCTACATAATTTTTTTTATGTCCTCATATTCCCTTCCTTGTTTACCAAATTTTTTCGAGGACGAAAAACATATTCATTTTTTTTTGGGGGGTGTGTATCCATGATTTTTAAAGATAGAGGATATTCATTCTACTTTATTCTCTCATGATCTCATACATCCTTTTTCCTCCTTGTGGAATAATGACGATCAAGATGTCTTTTTCCCATTTGACTGATTGCTACAAGAAACCCAGATCCTGCAACAATCACTGTTTAGTGTACTAGACCAAATCCAAGTCAAATATAATGGTTGGGGGATGATTTATATAATGTGGGGATGCTTCATCCATTTTCAGATATTTTCATGTAGCAGTCATTTCTGGATTTCATGTAGCAGTTAATTTCCATAATTCCTATAACACCTTCATTGGTTTATGTAGTAGAGGATGTCCAAATTCAAATACACCATTTGGAGGTTTTTCATAATGTTCATGACATGGTTTGGCTCCCATTCATATCCATAAAACTCAAATCATATGAGGATAAATCAAGAAACCATGAGATATGGGTTTTGTGTTGCATATAGAAATGAGTAATTTGTAGGAGAAATTCTTTGAAAGTGCACAAGGAAGGTTTTGTGGGCATGTTTTTTAGGCAGTTTTAGACTTTTTTCACTATGTAAAAGTAAGCTAAAAATTCACGTTTTTGTATAGGGGGCATTTTTATTGGTGAAAATGGAAATTAGGAATTGCATTAAGACTAAAAAAATACACCACGTCCTTTCAAGCATGATAAATCAATCAATTTTGAGGATTGAAATTCAATAGTTTGAAGACAAGTTTTAATTAGAAAAATTCAAGCAATGGCTTTATCTATAGGAAAATTAGTTAAATTGAGACAATAGTAAAAACCAACAATTAAGGGCTGATCTGAAATAAAATCTATGAAAAATATTTGAAGGATTGTATATTTTATATGCTATGTGGAGATGTTTGTTGGAAACCCTTGCAAAATCATTCTTTGTAACTTATTGGTGATACAAAAACATTGGTTCACCTCTTCAAGCTGTAGTAAGTTATAAAGTTGTTCATTTTTTGGATCTTGTATACTTGATGGTGGAATAAATTTAATTGATATATTGCAAGGGATTGCACATTTGGATGAGAGTGCATATTTTTCAATTCCTTTGGACCAAATTATTTGAAGGCTATTATAACGTCACTCTGCTTTTCTTTTATGCATGATAAGATCAATTCTAAGGAATACAAAACATAGCAATCATTTGTGTATTACTTTGAGGCTTTGAGTTCTGTTCGGATCCAAGCACATGCTTTAACTAGCATTCTAAAAAAGTCCAGAGTTGCAGATTTATTCTATAGGGTTCAAATGATTCAACATATGGGGTTTATCTAGTTCAACAATGAAGGAAAAATAGTGAGCAAGTATAGACATATGGGCACACTCAATTGATGGGTTACAATGGCCATTATTTAAGTCAACAAAACCAGTATGATCTCAGCTTATTCTAATCATGAAGACAATCTTATTTCTACATAAGCCATGACTTTATTGTTGGCCCTGAAAATGAAAATGATTGTGATATGGCACATGTGACATTGATTGTGATCACTACCTATAAAAAAAAAGGTGTGAAAAACTACAGTAGGGATCCTCAAAGCATATGTATAAGCATCATAGAATTTTGGCCGTATGGTTTAATTGCACGCCTGAACCACAAAAAAATTTGCAATTTCCAATGCATTGTGTTTTCTAATAAAGTGATGAAATTGATTTCAAGATATCTTACAAACCATGAACCTATTGGCCATGAAATTTGGTGGGGTTATGCACTTTGTTAAGATTAATAAACACAACAAGTTTCAAGTCAAACCAATTTATATTTTGTTATAAATCAGGCACCATAATCTACAACCATTTTTCATTTTTCTTGAGATTGTGCATCGGTTTTCTATGAGACTTGGTGGGGAGAAGCATACATTCATTACCAATACCCTCACCAAAAATTACCCATATCTAGTTTGGCATCCAAAAGAAAAATAGTAATAATCAACTTTAGAATTTCGGTAGAAACATAGAATTTCGGTAGCGATTCATTGCTTTGCATACATGTGCTACCTCTGAACGAAATCAACCAAATGGGATTTGTTCATAGGTGTCATGATATTGTTTCATGTTGATCAAATCAGTTCCATGTTAAATAAATAAGGCTCTAGTGCATGATCATTTTTTAACAACGCCATTGAAATTCCTGTAACAAACAATTGAGGATTTGTTCTGAATGGTGAGTATGGAACTTGGTCACAAGTGGTAATAAGAGGTTATTTACGGTATTTGGTTTCTAAGGTTTGTTTTAATAGAGACCCATGATGCTTGAAGATATTTTTTTTAAGATAACTTCCATTAGCTCAGAGAATGCATGTACATGGTTTATTTTTTAAAGTGATGATCTTTTTTCCATTTGAAAGGGGATTCTTTGTTGCAGAGGAAAAAGAGAACAAGTTAAAGATGTAAGTGTTTCCACACAAGAACTAACACTTACAAAACTCATGGTTTTTACACAAGAACCATCCTTGGGAATAATTTCAAAAAGGTAAGTGTTGCCACTCAGGAACCAACACTTCCAGAACTTGTGGTTGACACACAAGAACCAAACATAAGAAGCTCAACTAATGCTCATATACTTTTTATAGAAGGAATACCTATTCACACAGTTCAAGAGAATCATATGCAGGGTTCCTTGAGGACAAAAACATGTTTAGCTGGGGGGAGATGTTGGATCACCAAAATGTCATCTTTCACACCTTTTTTCCTTGACTTTCAACCATTTTGTGTTTTCCCGTAACCTTGCATTAAGACCATTTTAATGTTTATATGAGGAATTACACTTATTATTTTCCAATGCATTTATTTTGGTATTTTAAGTGAGTTTATGATTAAATGTTAGAAAAAAAAACATGTTTTCACTTAAACTTGAAAGTTTGGTGAGTTCGGTGATGTTTATAGGTACATTTGAAGATTCCAACAATGTCAAATTCTACCACTTATCCTCAAATTCGAATTTTATCTTCAACCTTTGGAGATTTGAGGAAGATTTGGGATGACAATCAAGCATATTTGATGGATAAGAATCATGGAAGTTTTCTTATTAAATATCTTAGAGTTTTGTGAGAGGATTTGTAGAGATAATTATTCACTAATTATTAACAAATGGTTGAACCACATGAGATAAAAGTGGATATGAATTTGTTAGTTTCTTATCTTATTCTCAAAGAAAATTTTGTATAAATAAGAGTTCCTTATCAATTACAAAGGAGAGGACTCTTGGAACAAATGTCCAATTCATGATGGGGTGAATAAGTTGTTTTAGGATCTTCTCTTATATGAATTACAAGTATGTAATTTTATTGTGTTTTATGATTTGATTCAATTATATGATGATGTAGTTTAATTCCCTGCCATGAATTTTTAGGAGAAAGAGCTCACTCCATGAGAGCATGGTGGTTATTTATTTTATTTGTGTAATTTTATCTTGTAGTTATCTTTATTCATTAAATACAAGCATCGCATGTTTCTTTTCCACAAGAATGGTGTGATGGTTTAATTTTCTTTCTTTTACTTTGAAGATACGATAGCTTAATTTTCTTATGCCTTTAATTTATATTCATTATTTTAAATTTTGTCCAAGTGTGTTAATGACCGTGTGTGGTTTTTTTTTGGAAATTTTAGGAAGTTGTTAACCCTGATATCTTGAAAGAGCTAGGAATCCATAAGACTCGAATATATGATTATGATAATTTCGGAGTAGGTTTTATATCACAATATTTATTTGATTTGGTTTTATGCTTGGTAAAGCTATGGGAGTTGTTAAGTCTTGACTCTTAGAAATGATTTATCGAGAGAATTTCATTTTGAATTTAGTAGGATTAGTTTAGCTTCCTAGTCATACACATATAGTGCCAGTGTCTCACAAGCTTACAAGATCCCAGATTGATAATTTAATGATAAAAAATTTAAACGATTAAATTTTTCGGCACTCCATGACAAATTCTTTTGCAAAACCAAATTTTAGGCATTCACATGAGAAAGCTAGATACCATGTGTTGGTGTATTTAATTGTCTAATTAAAACAACTCAATCACCTAATACAATAATTGTCAACCCATGGTACATCCTTTTATTGCAAGGTTATTATGCGAGATATATGCATGCAACAATTTCCTAACTGACACTATCTTGTAACTTGAAAATCTTGAGAATGAAATGAATCTGATTCACAATATTCCAATGATATAAAGGAGTAAAAACAATCTGCATCTATATTAAAACACTCACAATCGATAGCAGGTAATAGTAACTGCAACAATCTAAAAATCTACTTATAAATTAACACACACACAATAGTAATAAAATAAGTCTACATACTAGTATAGTAACAACAACCCTACTAAAGTGGAGGGCCCTTCCTCCTTAGAAGGGGCTGGAGAAAATATAGAAACTACAGCTTAAATTAACATGATCTGAACCATGAATTTGTTGAGTCTTTTATTAATCAAAATCAGTAATTACATATGTAGGTGTTGCTCCTCATTGACCAGACTTACTGCTAAGAAGAACTAAACTAGCATGGGAGTGAAGATGTTATGTTTTTAAAGGCTCCCTCTTCTCAACTAATATTAGAAAATTGATAATTATGAAAATCCTGGAAAATCTTTTTGTTCTCAAGCTATTCAATAAAGGATAAATAAGAAGATTTATTCAATATTTTTTAAAACTAGTCAGAACAAGATATAATTAATTACAGATCTTGCTCAATGAGTTGTCCCATCATTTAGAATGGAAAAATAGACTCATGACAATTACAATAATCATGACTTTGTAGAATATCCATGTCATTAGGAAGATTATTACCACAAGGGACTTACACAGATCATCAACTCAACGAGTATCAACATGAATGATATTGGTATCCAAATAATATACCCGGTCTATTGGGAGTAACAAGACTTAAGAGTAACATCACTTGGGAGTAACAACTTCCCATAACAGTCTGTCAACTTGTAGGAAAATATTAAAACTTTTTCAGTTAAATACCTAGGACAACCATTATCCTTCTCAAATGCAAGCAATACTTAATAAATTGAAGAAACATATGTAGCATACCTAGAAAAGAAGAAAAGATATTGGAAAATAATGGTTTTTAAAGGGATATGAATGATATAAGGAAAGTGGGTGAAATAATTAGAAAAGGGGGGAAAAATATATCAATTCCCAAACCCAACATATCCTCCCAACTAAAGAAACTGCATGTCCTCATGCATTCCATTGATTAGTCAGAATCTGAGTTAGAGTGGAAATATCAGTGTGAATATTAGTGAGGTTGTAGGCTCCAACATTGTCCTCTAGAATAGACCTGTATGCATTGGTTTTCATCAAATCTATCCACCAATCCTCATCTCACCTTAGATGGTACACGTGTTGATAATTACTTATAGGGAGACATATTAAGGGAAATATGTATCTAAGGCCAAGCCATCTAGATACACAGTTCCTGATACAATCTATGTACCTAGTTACTCTTGAAAGAGAATGAATGAAATTTGGGTAACCATACAGATGCCTGCTCTTCAACTCATCATCAGAGGCTTCCCATATGAGACAAATACCATCCAAATATTCCTTCAACTGCATATTGATGCACCTGGGGACAAGGTCCAGGATAAATAATCAGACATTATTCATAGAAGTGACCACCACCTATTTCGACTTTTTTTTAATTGTTTGAAATATGGTTAAAACAATATGTTATATATGGTATAACCATTTAACTTTCTCGCAGACATCGCACATATACCATAGTTTGGTTATAAACATATAACATGTGGTTATATAACATAAATCCTTGCATGAAATTTTAGTGATAGCCCCATGTTTCAGTTACATGACATATATGTATATAAACCAAGGGCCAAGGGTCGAGGGCCTAGGCCCTTGGCCCTTTGTCCGCCCATTACAACTTTAATGTAAATTCAAATACATTGTTTTCCACATGTATGTTAAGACCTATTGCAGTTTTGCGTTGGCATGGAGAGATTTGTTAGACCTTTAAAGGGGTTGTGGAGGTCATGTATTTAACCCCCATTGACTCCTTAACTTTTAATACATTTAATCAATATTGGCCAATGGGAGAATTCCACGTGGAAGCCTCTCATTGGCTCTCTAATGCTACATGTCATTCAATAATTTTTCCATCATATGCCAATTCAACTACCCAGTCATTGTATGATTGGTCCACATGGCACCTTGGGGTGTGGCCATGTCACTTGAATGTTCCTTCCACATGTCACCCTTTCATTGGTGACATGTGTCACCCTTTTACCCCTTTGAATTTGACTTTGACCTATTTGACCTAAACTTTGATTTCTCATAACTTTTGCATATGAAATCCCTTTGAGGTGTCATCTGCATCATTGGAACACTGACGATGAGCTCTATGCATTGATGGAATATTCAATAAAATTTGAAGAATTTGAATTTTGAGCATTATTTTTGAACCATTATGGACCTCTCTAAATGTTCCAGATCTTTCTGGACCTCTGTGAGCATTTCTTGATCCTCCTAGATCATTCCTCCCCATTTGAAGACTTTTGGACCTCCAAAAGTTTTGATTACTCAAAAAATGAGTGAGGGTAGAGTTCCCTCACCATTCCTATCTCCATCCATTTGTATTTACTTGGTTTTACCCCTTTAAGACCAGCTCGAAGATATTCCACATCACCTCACTGTAAATTTCTAATTCTTCTATTGAGAATGACATCTTCTTGTAGCTCATCCAAATATGTTGGAGAAAAATCATCAACTGTTGGAACCTGGATACTTTCATCTTCATCCATAATCATAGGAGGCTCGTAAAGCTTCAAATTCTCAAATTTAATAATGAATACATTTTCATGTAGGTTGGTAGATGTAAATGAAAGGAATTAATACCAATATTCTCTAAGATATTGAATGGACCATATCGGATTGGCCTTAGATTTTTACCTTCACCTTTCATTTATCTTTACTGATATGTAACCATACTTGATCATCGACCTCAAATTGATGATCTACCCGATATTTTTCATGCTTTGCCTTATACTTGGCTTGGATCTTCTCCAATTTTTCTTGTAATTCTTGATGTACATGTTGAATATTTTGAATGAATCTTTTAGATTTATCTGTATCATCCTATCCATCTTCTTTACCTACTTATCCAAAGGAAAATTCCATAGGTGATTTAGGTAAGTACCCCAAACATTATTCAAAAGGATTTTTCTGAGTATATGAATGCATGACATTATTATAGGCATGATGGATATATGGTTATTGTTCATCCCATAATTTAGGATGCTTGCTGCAGTATCCTCGAAGTAGGTGTACCAGTGTTATGTTTACCACCTTTTCTTGTCCATCTGTCTGTAGATGAAAATCCATGCTCTTCTTCAACTTAGTGTCCATTAGCTCCCATAAATGAGACCAAAAATTTCCCAAAAAGCGAGAGTCTCTATATGATATTATAGATGTAGGAATTCCAAAATGCACCCATACATTAGCAAAAAGCATCTGTACTTTTTGTTCAACTGTGACTCGTTTCTTGCATGGAATTAGAATAGACATCTTGTTGAATCTATCCACCACAACATATAGATGATCATGACCTATCCTAGACATCGAAAAACCCCCTACAAAGTCCATGGAGATACTTTCCCATGGTTGTGAAGGTAACAAAAGTGGTGTATATAACCCTAGATTTCTATTACTAGGCTTACTTGTGACACATATGACACACCCTTTGATAAACTTGGAAACGGTCTCATTCATCCAAGGCCAATAAAAATACCTTTGTAACTGTGTAACTATATTACCAACCTCGAAATGACCAGAGATGAGAGATGTATGAGCTTCTCTAATTACAATTACCCTTTCATCTCTTCGTATACATAATTTTCCAAGATGATATAATAAATTGTCATGCATATAATAATCTGATTGTTGATTGTCATGAGTTAATGCATCATATTTTTCTTTAAAATAGTCATCACTAACATATTGTTCTGCATATCTTTGATGTTCTAAAGGATTATACCTAAGTATTGTATATGCATGAATTGTTGGTCTTGAAAACATATATGCAACCTTATTATGAATACCCTTCTTATACTTGATTACTAAATGAAATTGTTGTAGAAAACCCTTCCACCTAAAGTGTCATGAATGTTTTAGCTTGGTATGTGACTACAAATACTGTAATGGATGATGATGTAATACCCCAAGACTGAGCCCCTGATGAATTGTAAACATGTTTTGTAGGCTAGTGAGGCAAGTGATTATAAGCTAGGTGGCTTATGTGATGCTAAAGGCTCGTGAGCCTATTTTTTTATATGTAATTATGCATATAATTAATATAAAATACATCGTTGCGTGTAGACCAAACACGAAGAATTTTAAGAACAAAATATCAATATATCATAGAAAAACCTCAGAATAAGTACTCAACGCCTTGAAAAAGAGAGAAATTCAGATAATAAGCCTCTTCGAGGGGGAAACCTCCTTATTCCCACATAAATGTACAATTCCAAGATGATTCCAAATGAAAATGTCTCCTTGGTATATATAGGAGACTAGGAGGTATAATTACAAATAATGGAATAAAGCCGACATAAATAAAATAACATTACTAATGTAATATGCCCCAATTAAGGGGTAATGAGCTAATATTAGGGCTTAACATGCCCCTCCCCTTGAGACAATTGTTGTTCGCAATGCTTGAGTAACTATGGATGCTTCTTTATAAAAGACTCATCTTCCCAAGTGGAATCTTCAGCTGATAGTTTCCTCAATTTAATGAGATACTCATAAATGGATCTATTCCTTAGCTAGCGAACTATTGTGTTAGTGATGGCTTCAGGCTCCAATATGATTTTTCCTTCCTTGTCAAGTTCTGGAAATATAGTTTGAATTGGGATCTTGTTTCCTATAACCTTATTTAAGAATGAAACATGGAAAATTGGGTGTACTCGTGAAGATGCAGGCAACTGCAATTTGTATGCCATAGTACCAATCTTTTGAAACACCTTATAAGGGCCATAGTACTTTGGTGATAATTTATTACCCTTTTTGGATTGCTTGAGGGACATCTGTTTGTATGTTTGTAGTCTTAAAAACACCCAATCCCCTACTTCAAAACTTCTTTCACTACGATGTTGATCTTCTTGTTGTTTCATGCGATTCTGTGCCATGGTCAAGTTGTCCTTTAATATTTGGAGAACTTGTTGTTGATGCTCGATGTGATCTTCCATTG
>JASDQU010240880.1:37906-65483 GCA_032191745.1 Picea mariana
ATGGCTTAACCTATCATCGGTACTTCCAAAAATAATATCATCAACATAAACTTCAATTAATAAAATACTATCTTGAGTTACCTTGATGTAGAGGTTGTTGTTTTCACTTCCTTTTCTGAACCCTGCCTGCTGTAGATATTTATCCAGTCTAGAGTACCATGCTCTAGGAGCCTATTTTAGACCATACAAGGCCTTCTTTAATTTACACACATAATCTGCATTCTCTGACAATTGAAATCCTTCTGGTTGTTCAATGTAGACTTCTTCTTCAAGTTCCTCATTCAAAAAAGTTGATTTTCGTCCATCTGATACACTTTAATATTTTTGGAGCATACATAAGCTAAAAGCAATCAGATTGCTCCCATTCTGGAAACTGGGGAAAATGTCTCTTCAAAGTCGATTCCTTCAACCTGTGCATATCCTTTACATACCAATCTATATTTGTTCCTTGTAACCTATCCATATTCATTCAATTTATTCCTATATACCCACTTTGTGCCAATCTCATTCTTATCCTTTGGTCTAGGAACCAATTCCCATGTGTCATTTTTCTCTATTTGTTCCAATTCTTCATCCATGTCCTTATTCCTAAATTCATCCTTGTTGGCCTCTTCAAAATAGGTTGGTTCAATCATAGATGAGAGTGCTAGGTGCATTTTTTCTGGTGAATGAATTCTTTTTCTAGTCTCAACTCCTGCATCTTTGTTTCCGATAATATGATCTAAAGGATGATTCTTCTGTACTTGTCTACTAGGTGTCTTTGGAGGCACTTGTTGACCTTTCTCTTCTACTTCTATTGGATCCTCTTCGTCTTCCCCTTCTACTTATTTTTCATGTTCTACTTCTTCTTCATAAATATGTTCTGTTGATTCATTTTCTTCTTCCTTTATTTCTTGTCTACTTGTTTCATCAATTATTACATTGATTCTTTCCACAAACTTGTTCAATCTTAGTTTTTAACACTTGTATGCTTTCCTTGTACTTGAGTAACCAACAAGTACTCCTTTGTCCACACGAGAGCCAAACTTTCCCATTCTTCCATATTTTCTTTTGATTTAGCATTTGCTTCCAAATACTCTGAAGTGCTTCACATTTGCTGGTCTTTATTTCCATAGCTCATAGGGAGTTTTGTCAATGTTGTTTCTGAGCATTACTCTATTTTGAATGTGAGTTTTTGTATGCACTACCTATGTCCAAAAGATATTTGTCAATTTGGAATCCATTATCATTGTTTGAGCCATTTCCCGTACTGCCTTTTTCTTTATTTCAACAACTCCATTTTGTTGAGGTGTCCTAGCAATGAAGAATTGCCTTTTTATTCCATGCATGCTGCAGTAGTCCATAAATTCCTTTGAAGTGAAATATCCTCCATTATTAGATCTCAAGCACTTGATTTTTGAATCCATTTCATTTTCAACCATTTCCTTGTAGACCTTGAAGTTTTCAAAAGCTTTTGACTTATTCCCGAGAAATCTACAGTCATTCTTGTATAATCATCAACTAATAACATAAAGTATTTCTCACCTTTTAAACCCTTTTTTGTAGTTGGTCCAACTAGATCAGTATGCACAATTTCTAGTGGTCTTTTCATTGAATATTCTTTTTATTTAAACCCGGTCTTTGTTTTCTTTCCTTGTTGACAATGCTTGCATAAAGTTTTGGTTGGTTTCATGATATGGGACATTTCTCTAACTGCTTCCCTTTTGTTGACTTTGACAGGGTTATCAAAATGTATGTGACCCATTTTTCTGTGCCATAACCAACTTTCATCTTCCTTTCCTAGGCAACACTTTTCATTTCCAATTTTACTTAATACATATCCATTGCTTAAAGTTCTCACAGTTGTTGCAATCAATTTTTGTAAACCTTCTTTTCTTATCTCACACTTATGTGAATTGAAAGTAACTTTATGACCTTGGTCACACATTTGACTCACACTTAGAATATTATGTTTCATATCTTCTACTAGTAAAACATTTTCTGCCTTGGTATTCTTGTTCCCAATTATGATTGTGCCTTTTCCAATGATTTTAGCTAAATCATCATTTCTGAAGGAGATTGATCCATCTCTTTCCTTTCTTAAAGTAAGAAACTTGTCTATATCACCTTTCATGTGTTTTGAACAGCCACTGTCAACATACCAACCATGTTTCTTTTGCTTATCTTGTAGAGTGAGTGTGCATTCTTCATTGCTATATTGATTATGCTTTCTTATCCATGTCCTTTTCTGAGATTTTTGTCCATGACTGTTGTTTTTCTGTTGTGGTTCTCTATGAGGGACTGTCATTATGCAATCTTTGGCCATGTGTCCAAAGTTGTTACATTTGTAGTAATCCACTTTAGTGCTCAAATATTCAAACCTGTTGTAACTTCTTCTCTGTGTTTCACTAGGCCTTATTGGAAAACCTTTTTGTGTATGACTTTCAAAGTTGTTTATGTTCCTATTGTTAGCTCTGCAATTCACAACTTTATATCCAAAATTCTTACATGCATAACATAAACCAGAAAAGATAGTTTGATACCTGGGAGTTGAATATCTTATGAAAGGAGTTAATCTTATGAATCCTTATTCTTCTTGAGGCCTATCTGTTTCTTTCGGTCATTGATTCTGAAATCTAAATCTTCTCGAAGGAGGAGTGTCCCTATAATTTTCTTTGTAGACCTTCCTATCCCCTTTGATTGTTTCTTCATAGATTTTTGGATATGTTTCTTGTTCTATTGTTTTGTAGATTGATCCCTTTTCTGTCTGATTGTATCCAAGTCTAGACTTGTCATGATGAGGTTTTTGATTGTTGATAATGTCATTCAAAACTTTTGAGTTTTTCTGCATATTTTTCTTTTAAAGATCCTTTCTTAATGTGACAATTTATGCTTCCAAATTTCTAATGATCCCATCTCTTCCTTCTATTTGTTCTTTGAGTGCTTCTTCAATTATTTTATCTTCAATTTGAACCTTCAAATTTGTGATCATTTGTTCTAGTTCCCGAGTGTCTTCTTTCTTATCTAGTTCCACTTGTAGTTTCTTGTTTTTCTTCTTTTCTCTTTTGATAACTTCTATGGCACACAACAATTCTTCTTTGTAGTCAACTTCTCTCTTTTCATATTCTTCTTCGTAGTCTTCTTTATCAGAGTCTTCTACTTTCATGAATAGAACTCTTTCTGTCTCACTGTCACTGATTTCATCTTTATCTGATGATGAGATTTCTTCTTTGGTAAATAAGATTTTCTTGAAAACTTTCTTTGTGGTTCTATTTCCTTTATATGTTTGTTTTCTATTTGAGTAACCTTCATCATTTTTATTTTTCTTATGAGTACATTTGTTAGCAAAATGACCAATACCATCACAATTAAAACAAATCAAAGGAAGCTTACCTCTATACCTGTCATTGGTGTCCTTGTTTAATCTTCTGACAAAGTTGACCGCATCTTCATTATCTTCCAAGACGTCACTGCTACTGCTATGTTCTTTTTCTTTTTGATTTCCCTTTTGGATGCTTCTTATATATACATATATTTTCCTGTTCAGTTATCATTTCATATGTTGTGAAGATTCCATGTAGCTCGTCCATTCTTATTGAATTTAGATATGCTCTTTCTTCTAGTGCTGATATCCTAGGGTCAAATCTCATAGGAAGAGATATTAGTACCTTTTGAACAATTACAGATTCTGAACAATTAAAGATTCTTTGATTTATTTTCCCAATCCAAAGATTGCATTTACTATTTCATCGACTCGTAAAAAGTAAGCTGCATTGTTCTTATCTTCCTTCATCTTTAGTTGTTCAAACTAACCTCTGTAAGTTTGAAGCTGTGTTGCTTTGACTTTTGAATCTCCTTCATAAATATTTCAAAGTTTGTCCCAAATCTCTTTAGCGGATTTACAATGTGAAACTTTGGTGAATACCGATTCTCCAATACCATTCAGAAGTGCATTTGTGGCTCTAGAATTATTCTGAACGATTTTCATAGCTTTGTCATTTGTCGGTGGAACTTTTGGTGTTGTGTATCCATCTACAATTGATTGTCGAATTTCAAATACCTGTTCTTGTATATATGTATTCATCCTTATGCTCCAAAAGGCATACTTTTGTCCATCAAACTATGGTATTCCATTTTTATACATGTTGTTGCTCTTCATGATCTACCTTTTAGTGGTTAAATTGGTTTTTGAAGGAACCTTCTCTGATTCTAATTGTTGGATTAGTTAGAGGGGGGGTGAATGAGTAATAGAGAAATCTAATCCTTTTTAACCACATAATGCAAGTGTTATATCAATGTAGCATTATTATCCAATATTTGCAAAGTAAATAAACAATGAAAAACTGATCAATCATACACAGTACACCAATGTTTTTACGTGGAAACCCAAAGTGGGAGAAAAATATAGAATGATTTTTCTTATATGTCTTGAAGAATTATATTCATTGGAAGCACCAACTTCATTTCTTTTCCAGCTACAACTGGAAGGAGGCTCCAACCCCCTAGTTTCTTAGGATACAACCTGAGGGAAGATCCAACTCCTCAATTTTCTGGCTACAACCAAAAGGTGGCTACAACCACCTATCCTTGCCCCATCCAACTGCTCTGATGTATAAGTAGAATTATGGAACCACTATCACACTATCACTGTGAGATATACTGCTATAAACCTGTACCAATAAACCTGCACTAAACAACCTGTACCAATAACCTGAACCATGTATCAACCATGAATCAACCTGTACCTCAAACTGTAATCAAAATGTACCATAAAAAAGTGCATCAACCATGCACCAATCTATACTTCAACCTGCAAACCATCCTTAACTTTAACAACAAAAGACTAGCATTTTCATCAAACTTTACTTTAGTGTCACATGACTAGTTTTGAATTAGTTAACAGCCCTAACTTGAAATAATCATAACTATGTACCTGTAATGAATAAAGATCTAAAAATAGTACACAATGTTCTTTAGTGTGTTTTATGAAATTCCTCTAGGTGTCACTACTTGGAACCTCTCAGAAAAGGAGTTATAAAAAAAATGACATACCTTGTTGAATTTTGTTTTATTATAGAGAGAACTTGTAGAGCGTGCCCCACATAAAATATTTGTTGCATGGATCTGAAAATTTTACACAAAATAATACAAAATTTACTATAACCAACACATTTTGTCTTACTAAATTTGTATATGTTATGAAGACGTTATGACATTTTTACCCGAAACACCTGCTTTAGACTAGTTTCGGGACTAGTCACAAACCCTATTTTCTACGGAGTGTAACTCGAAAAATACATCAAACCACAAGCTGAAATTTGTACCACAACTACTTGGATATGTTTTCTCAATGGCCTCCCATTTTCACGGTCTGAATCATTCTAGAATTTTTTTTATTGTAAAAATGGTGAGATGACCTATAAATAACATACCTTAGAAAGCATCATCAAAATAATTTATCCTCCCTTGAATTTCAACCTTCTTTAATTCACCTTCCCTATGAAATTAGGCTTATATATCCTTTGTGTAAATGTGTTGAACCTGCACAAAATAGATCTAGCTAAACAATGATGCACACATTTGCAGAGAGAATTGGAGAAAGAAGAAGAGGAAGAGAAAGAATGGAAGAATTCTCATTAACCATATTCCACACTCAAAGAGTGAATAATTTACAATAGATATAGGATGCATGAGTAAATAATGAGCCATAGTGGTGGTCTAGATTGATCTGGACACACACCAGCAGTTACAAGAGTAAACTGCCACCTAGTCTAGTCTCTCCGGTAGTTACGAGAGTGAACTGCTACCTAGTTGAGTTAACTAGTCAACTAGTCTTCAGTTAACTGACTCAACAAAGAGTAGTGAGTTGGTGATGATCCCAATGTTGCATGGTGACAAAACCAATGCAACATCTAAACTCAACTCAACTAGTCGAACTGAAGTGTCAACTGAAAGAGAATATTTTTCAGGAGGAATATTCTCCCCTAAAATATATGAGACTGGATAATGAATAATTATGACTAATAAACAAGGAATAAACTTAGGAAAAATAAATCCTAGGTTTGTGTGAAGTAACTCCAACACCCCCCTGAACATCACTATGGTGAAAATAAAGAATGGGTCCCAGCTATGAGGCCATGTTAGGTACCCAAATATAAAAGATACACTGAACTAAACGAGGAAAGAGGGAAAACATCATGGGAACAAAACCCCCCCTCAAACTACAATACATAAAATAAAAAATGATAAGGAACAAAAGACAATTACTAAGAAACCATGTCCTTCACTCCAAGAAGACCTCATAACTGTGCAAGTTTGTGCTCTTTAAAGATTTTGTTGAAGATGTAGATGTCTGGACATATCTGATGTAGTATATGAATCATTGACATTTCCACACATATCCACTTTATCTTCTTGTAATGAATAATATCCAAATAAATTTTGGATGAAATTTTGAAAACCGTACGGCCGTTTCCGGAAAAATGTTGAAATTTTGTTGATTTTGAAACGATCATAACTTCAGTTCTTGGACTCCGTTTCAGATGATTTTTTTTTTGAAATTGGACATTTTCCCGAGAGGAATTCAAATATCCAATTTATTTCTAAAAATTATTTTGAGAAAATATCAAAATTATGTTTGATGTGCGTGGCTCCCTTTTTGTCTCCTGAGATGCATGCATGGTGCGTGCAACAGTGTCTGCATGTGATTCCTGAGATGCATGACATATATATTCCACATGAATTTAAGAAAATAAATCTGAAATGGAGTAGACATCATTTTCAATTATTGGAATACTAATTTATGCAAAAACATTTGTAGAAGACTCTTCATAATAAGAGGCTTGATCTTCTGATGGATTCTCTTCTGGCTCTATCTGTTTGACCTCCTGCATGAAATCTTCACAATATTATTTATTCCCAAATAGAACCTCCAATATGGTCCATAATTCATTTGGATTTAATCCTTGTGATTCTTCATATACTTGATAGAAAAGTTTAGGAGAAACAGACATGCCGATACTTCCTATGGCCATATCTTGTCTATTGAGAAAATCATTTTTCTCATCGACAAAATCAGGCTCTACTTCTATTTCCATGGTTATTTGGTGTAAGCCTCTACATCTAATATGAAGCAAAATTTTTGGCTTCCATTCCAAATAGTTATGAGGCATGAGAAGTATTTTCGACGAATAATCCATCTTTTGTTGTCCTCAATCTTTTGTACCTGCAAAAAATGATTTGGTGTAGCTTTTTCTTAGCTGTCCGTCCACTCTGATACCATGTAAATGTGTTGAACTTGCTTAGAATTGATCTAGCTAAACAATGATACACACATTTGTAGACAGAATTGGAGAAAGAAGAAGAGGGAGAGAAAGAATGGAAGAATTCTCATTAACCGTATTCCACACTCAAAGAGTGAATACTTTACAATAGATATAGGATACATGAGTAAATAATGAGCCATAGTGGTGGTCTAAATTGATCTAGACACACACCACCAGTTACAAGAGTAAACTGCTACGTAGTCTAGTCTCTCCGGCAGTTACGGGAGTGAATTGCCACCTAGCTGAGTTAACTAGTTAACTAGTCTTCAATTAACTGATTGAACAAAGAGTAGTGAGTTGGTGATGATCCCAATGTTGCGTGGTGACAAAACCAATGCAACATCTAAACTCAACTCAACTTGTCAAACTGAAGTGTCAACTGAAAGAGAATATTCTTTAGGTGGAATATTATCCCCTAAAATATATGAGCCTGGATAATGAATAATTATGACTAATAAACAAGGAATAAACTTAGGAAAAATAAATCCTAGGTGTGTGTGAAGTAAATCCAACACTTTGGTTACCTTAGTCACTTGTAGATATTCAATATGATCAAGTGTGATTGAAATGAGAGAGCCTTGCCTCTTATTTATACTCTCAAAGTAGCTTCATTAGAAGCATCTTCTAGGCCACTTTGTCGACATAGCCACTTTGTCCACATAGTCACCTATGTCCAACTTTGCCCAATTTGCCACTTGTCCATGTATCCAATAGCCACTTGACCACTTAACACATTTTCCTCATTTTAGGGTTATTCTTCTTATAACCTCTTTCCATAATTAGAAATTTCTCCATTTACTTTTTTATTTAAATAATCCTTCTTGACTTTGTCACTTCACTTTATTATTTAAATAATCCTCTTTGATTTTGTCACTTCACTTTATTATTTAAATAATCCTCTTTGACTTTGTCACTTCACTTTATTATTTAAATAATTTCTTCTTTGCAAGCACTTTGACTTCTTTGACCTTTTGAGGTTTCAAGCCAATCATATGAGGGTCCTTCAACTTAGTAAGGCCATAACTCTCAAATCGTGAGGAGTTATGTGACGTTCCACATACCACTGGAAATGGCATGACATGTACTATCCATCTAGAATAGTATTACCTACAAATATATCAAAACTCATACCATTATACATCAAACAAACTTGGGTCCATTACCCAAACCTTTGTGCTACCGAAATTCTCCACCAGAATTTCTTCAAGGGTTGACATCAATGACAACCAACCCAATTAATCAACATATATTAATTGTGGTATTTTTAACAAAATGAAAGTGAGTCTTTCTGTAAGGTGGCATGGCCCGACTTGGAAACCTGAGTACGCCACAAATTGGTATCAGAGCTCAAATTTAGTAGCTAGGTGGTAGCATTCCCCGACTTGGGTAGCTGGGGGTGTTACAAATTGGTATCAGAGCCCATGGTTTCAACATTGATTCTATATGGGCCATGAATGTGGAATTTGGAGTCAAAATTCCACGAGGATTTGATGTGCAGAGTGCCATAGCGGCGCTGAGAGAGATTCTGGGTGGTATTGAAAATCTCATGAGGTATAACGGTTCGAGAAAGTTAGCAGAGAAAGGAGACGATGGTTGTTACAAGGAAAATCTCTTTATGGCTAGGGGTAAACCATAATAGATGGGAATGATTGCAGAAATCAACTCTAATCTTAGGTATGCTATATAAACAAATATGCTAGAAAGACAAGATAAAAGTCCTACCTCGTCCAGACGTTCGATGAAGTCCACCATTGAGCACTTGAATCAAAGCAATACACCTGCAACTTGTCCTCAACAACCAAGAAACACAAGTATATGGTGATAATATATAGTGTTATCACATTCAATAGAATAATCCATCATAATTCATAACAAATACACCCATGGAATAACAATTGAATTATTTGCAAGATATTAATTGGATGAGAAAAGAGTATTTCTATTAAAATGTAATCAATAGAAGTGAATGAATTACAAACTTCCATGTCGGCACGGTTCAGAACCAAGAAACTAAGTACCTTTCAGCTGAGCCTCCACCACTTCAATCCTCCACCAAAGGAAAGCTCATATAAGAGAGACACCGAGGTTCTGAATCAAGTAGGGAAGATCTTGGGGGCTGAACAATGTCTTCATACTTAAAAGGAAAAAAGGATGGAGACTCAATATGAAGTGAATAATTTCTCCAGAGTAACTTTTCTCTCAAAGTTGAATTCTTCTCCTCGTTTCCATAGCTCGGATTTGGCCCATTTATATCCTTCAAGTGGAAATGAAGGGCCAAGTCTGAACGTTTCTAGTATATGGAAGGTCAAGGATCATGGATCATGTGATGTGACATGGAAACTCGACATCATTTTTTAATTTTGGGAACAAAACCTGAAGTACGTGGGCTGTAGTGGTGCAACCTACATATACACATGTTGTACAATAGGTAGGGCACATATATGTGGAAAAATAATTTTTTTAGCTTTGGGATTTGCAAAAACAGACTTCAAGTTTGCATAGGGAAATGGAAAAAGGCCCTCTGTGCAAGTTTGCATAGGGTGAGGAAAATATTTCTATAACAGATTCCCCCTAATGTGTGAGGTCAGAGGAGTATTTGCGATGGAAAAAATACATTATAATACCTAGAATTTGAATAATGGGGACCCAACTGGAAGAACTAGTTGCTCATGAGAATATTATAATCTGTACTGACTTTGCACACATGGCTACCAATTTGAATTACATTGTAGATCCATGTGAAAATATACCAAACAACTGTCCATGGCCATGAATAGGAAATACAAAGGTGGCTACATGCCAAAGGATGTCGTAGTCACGAACAAGGCCTAGTAAAAATAGTCTCAAAATCAATATTAAGATATCTATATGCAATGGAGTACAATATGATCTCCCATGATCATTGAAGTCACATAGGTACTAGTTCAATGAAATGTAGCAACAACTCAGGAAAGCTGTGACTGTGAACTGATGTCCTCAAGTCTTCTACACAATTTTCCAAAGGTGCAAGTCTACATCATGTGAATAACAGAGTTGAGGTCGAACACAATGAGACTTTGTTTGATTACCTGTCATTAAAGTATATCGTTAACAAACATGAGACAACCTACCGATAATGAAAGTAGGTATCAAGGCACCGAGCACATTCTTACAAGTGTTAATAGAGGTGTCAGGTTCGAACACTTGAAGAATCCATCGATCAGAAGAGATTGATGTATTCCTAATTGTTGATGGGGAGAGAACCTACAACTAATGACTGCAAGCCTCTAGGTACTCATAGGACTCTAGGTCTCGTCTCCAGAATAGATGAGCTGAAGTCAATGGAAGGAGACCCGATGAAAGGAGAGAATTAAGGCATATCTATTCATTCAACATGAGGCACAAAGTAGGAGCTTCATGATTTGGAGGAAATCGAACAAATAACATGTTCATGAACCAATGGCCCTGTGCATCTTTCGCATGTGCCAAATGCAAGTGACACATGAAAAAGACCCTCTGAATAAAATCCAATAAGGAAAACTACTGACAAAGGTGAGGAAACCAACAATAAGGCTAATGTAATCCAAGACACTACATGGATCCCAATGTGTGAATAGATGTCTTTCTGTCGAACATAAGGGAAACCACCTAGTCAATGACCAATGATGAAATCTCGACTGCTGGGTTTAAGGTTACCTACCAATGATGAAAGTATGATCAGGGTGCATGATAAGACTATAGCTTCATGTAAATCTGAGACACACTGAGGGTATGGCCGACATGAAAAGTAAAGAGTTCTGAGGAATGGTCAACACAGGTTGATAAACATCCTTTGAACAAGAGCATGAGACATATGGAAGAGTTTGGTAGTGTAGACTCAATGATAAAACTTTGAGATGTAGGAGGAACCAATCAAGCTCTCAATAGGGACTAGAAGAGTAACCATTCAAGGGAGTAAACTGTCTGTAATGAGCTCAGCTTCCTAAGGTCACGCTAAACCCAAAATTTTGATGACAAGTGGACTCAAAAATTTTGTGCTCTATTCAAAGGCAACACGAATGCTGCCAATATAAGATAATATTACCTTCCCACCCATCTTTTTTGTTTTTTCATAGTCAAATGAATGTTGTGATATAGAGGAGGAAACAAGTGTTGCGAGTAAGAAAATTAGTTCCAGCAGTGGAACATACCTATGCTCAATGCAAGGAGTTGCATGCGGGAGATGGAAACTCGGGGGAATGTTTCCTTCTGGGTATAGGGTGTCAATTTGCAAAGGATATAAACAAGGCTCTGCTTGGTTGATGATGCAAACTGCTGAGGTGAGAGGCTTATAACACAAAAGAGATAACTAAAAATAGGTTCAATACTGCAAGCAAGAGAATGAGATGCAATTACAACTTAACGCCAAAAAAATTTCCTTTTTCGTAATCTTAGTCTACTTGGTTTGAAAAAGGGATAAAACTGCACCAAATAGATGTCCTTTCAAATCCAATTAACGAGTGTGAAAGAGACAAATTCACTCGAAAATATTTTCACTTTTTGAGAGAGTCAGAAAAGAGCTTAAATCAGACTCGCGACCTTTCAAATCCAATTAATGAGTGTGAAAGAGACAAATTCACTCGATAATATTTTCACTTTTTAAATGAGTAAGAAAAGAGCTTAAATCAGACTTGTTGGGGGGTTTCTAGGTGGCATGTCATGGGGAAGGCCAAGGCTCCCATGCAAGATTTCTTTGAAAGGTCAACAAATTATGAATAAATAACACAATCTTGGGAAAACCCAAATCTCTCCAAGTCGAGGAGGATAAAGTCTTGATGGAGGTTACCTTCTCAATGATATATCGAAGAACATTTCTTACCTGAAAAAGAATTGGAGGAGGAATTTGATACCCCAAAAGACCATCCCAGTTAAAGGGATCCTCTCGAAGACTTGGAGGGAGAGTACTCAGGGAGAGTAAAACTCTCTCTTGTTTAGAAGGTGTAGTACTATAAATTCTAATGACATTATTGAAGGATGCATCACCCTCCAAAAGAAGAGTCGGATTGACCAAAGATTGCATCAGTAAAACCACTTCTTCAACCATTGGTTGAATAGGATGCGAGATAACAAGGCCAAGAGACACATCACCCTAAAAAATAAGAGTGGTGTCGGGTGATGATTGCATCGGCATGAATTCCTTGTCAATCAAAGGAGAAACAGAGTGTTGCGAAACCAAGGATAACTCAGAACCTGAAGGGCCCACAGGAAAGGACCACGCTTCTTGTACCACAACAGTAGCAAGGCACAAATGAGTAAGGTGATATCATTTTCAAATCCTACAAAGGAACTTGGGCTTACGTCTTATAGGATTCTCAATCATAAGAATTCCCCCAACATCATTCACAATGGCTGGTGACATGCTCTCAGTGTGACTAGCAGAGGCTGATGGTTCATCTCCCACATGATGCACATAGGTTGGAGATGTGATGTTAGTATGACTCATGGCGACTAGAGTGATGCTCCCAGCATGACTTGTAGCATCTAGTTGCGAGTATTCACATGTAGAGGTTGTCGACCAATCCCTAACATGACTAGCAGAGGTTGGTGATGGAATTACAATATGACTTGCAGGGGATGTAATAGTGGCGATGATTAGTTGTGGCATTTAAGACCAAGGTCCCGGGAAAGACTGGTTTTGAGAAATTGTAGGCCAAGAAGGGTCCTGGTTTACATCCTATCCCTATTTCGAAAGGTAGTATCCACCACCTAATTGATCGATAAAGGTTTGTACGGGCATTTTCACTGAAGCAGATTTCCACGAGGAGATAAAGGAGTGATAAGTATTATTTAGGTGAGGATGTGTTTCCCCCATGTGAAGGGGGTATCCCGTACCATAAAATTGATTCCCTTCATATGAAATACCAGAGGGCATACGGGGACCTACCATGGGTAGATTGTTCGTCGAAAATGGAAAAGCGGACGACAGATACAAATATGGGGTGTAAAAAGTAGAATAACCACCCATTTGAGCATTGGCTCCTGAAAAAGCATGGCTAGGATTGGATCCGAAAGAGGGAATATTCTAACCCCCTACAGTGAGAGTCACTTGTAGGATAAGACTCCTCTCAAACAAAGACACATATAGAGGAGCCATCATTCCCCCTGATGAATGTGTAGGCATATTAAGAGGGAAATGATTAGATACCTAAGGCATGGACTGAGTATCATAATTCTTCATACCATTATGAAATGCGGACGAATTTGTCCCCATGAAATGAGTGAATTTCATGGGGGAGGTAGTGGTAAATGAGGGAGCCAAAGGAACTTGACTATCCATGATAATGACAACTCAAGGCATGGTATAAAATCCTAAGGTCAACTAATAATAAAAGAGCACACCAAAATAAAATAAAAAATCCAATATACATGCAAAAAGGATAAAGTGGCTGAAAGGGGCCTTCCTCCCTAAAGTAGGCATGCCTCACCCAAGAGGGGCCTGAGATTCCTTGCTAAAGATTGGAGGTATTAGAATTAGTTATAAGTGCCCGCATGGGCTTAACAACCAATTGGTCAAATCCCCCCAGAGAGGTAATCATCCATAAAGGTTGTGCGTTGTCTAACCCTTATCTGACCCAGGGTACCTGCAAAATAACCTATGTAAGTAACCTATGTGGTACCTAAGTGAAGCAACTAAGAAACCATGATATAACCGATGCACATGCGAACATTTGTAAGTCAGGTCCACCGTATGGGTAGGGTAACAAAGCCCAAAACCTTGAAAGCACCGCCTCTCACAGAAGTAAAGGTACTAGCAAGATCCCCATAAATATATCTGACGTTAAGAAGGTATCAGGGGGATATCCCTTCAACCAACCTCACGCAACCTTATGGTTAACTCCGGTGTAAGCGAAGCCTCCTGATATTACCAATTATACAATGTATTTCTCCACTCTCTTAGTCAGACACATATGTTGATTTAATAGCCTTGGAGAAGTTTACTCACAAAATCCTATTCCAAGGCTCTAAATCCTAAGCCAGTTTGTGCACCCTAGAAAAATAAAATCGTTACTAATCAATTTTAAATTATAGCTTTACTTTTAGTGGCCTTGCTTACTCAAAAAGGTACAGCCGTGAAACTAGTGATGTTATGAGTCAACAAGTAAAATAAATGACTATGAATACAATGCAAATTCCTAACTTCAATTCCCAATAAATGATATTCTTTTCAAAATCCAATTCTCAATTTAGTTCTGCAATTCCAAATAAGATGCAATATTTACTTACGTGTACTAAGATTAATGATAAGGACTCAAAATATCAAATGCCAACATTGTAAAATGCCTAATATTTTTGTATTTTCAATATAAAAGAACGAAAATGCAAGGACTAAACAACAACTTGATATAAAAACACTACTGTATGTAAACATAGACAAACCAAGTAGGATATCAAGGAGCAAACACCCAACCCAAGATGCAAGGACAATCAAATGAAAAGGATGATGAGTGTTGGGCCCTTTTTTTTTGAATGAGAAGCTGTGCAAGAAGGACTACAGTCCCAATTTTGGTCTAGTGCGAGTTGCACAATCTATAGAAGAAGCTAGACAACATAGAAGGGAGAAGTAACATAAGTCGGTTGGGAAAAGGACAATGCAATGCCAGCAAGGAAAAATAAGTTGCAACAAAACAAGAAAGCATGAAATCTCAAAGCCAGAATACCCTACTTAGCTTATATATATGGAATGATTGCGATTGTAAGGGTTGTTCAACCATGATTGAAAAAGGGTTGTTGTCTTCTTGTTATTGTTACTGTTAATAGTTCGGGTTGAGTTCTGTAAATGTGACCTGTACACAGTTTTTGGCTAAGTAGAGATCTGTGACATGGGTCTAGAGCCAAGAGTCTGTAACAAAGAATTACTTTGAATCTCTCAAGTCGTATTTGAAAACGATCTAAAGATAATATATGAATAAGGATCCAAAATTTCAAAATATGTTGCATCATTTTGTGTTTATACTTCTGCATCGTATCTTTACAGTACTTCTTTATGCTTCATAAGTTCCACATGATGTTTCTATGTTTGAATTCTTTTCACAACCTAAGTATCTTCATTTCTTGCATATATGATTTCAAACCTGTTATCTAGCTAGTTTGTCTTGTGCAAGATCAGGATGAATATTGAAGGTTCTGTGAACCCTCCTAAGTATTTTCCTTTCCCTTTCCTATCCTTTTGTCTTAGCTGTGCTTCGGGTGAGGCTTCTTCTTTTTGAAGGAGATGAAAATGCCAACGCTCTAGATTACATGGTACCTTTTGTTGGTAACCTGAGAAGGAACCTGGTCTAATCAATCTTGCACCAACAAAATGGTTGCATTACCGGGACCTGTGTTAAAAGGGAACCTGTGGGAGGGATGCTTCTGTGGATTTACAGATCTAATATTGATCAATGGTGGGAGAGAAATTGCAACACCTTCATATGGAAAGAGGTGGAGGTGAGAAGAAAATCTATGAAAGATACTATAGAGGTAGTCTTTTACTCAGAAATATCGAGCGAGTAGTACGAGATATTCTGGGTTAAGTTCTTGGAAGAAATTTTCCACTGGATAGATAGGCTCCAAGAAGCTCTAGATTTCCAAGAACGAGTCAAGAGGACCTATACTTGGGATACAAAAAATATTGCAAAACTTCATCGACTAGATTGTCCGATCACATGAGCGATTGATTTCTGGGTCAGTACCACATCAGAAGGATACATTATTGAGTTTGTAGCTACGAATCACCGGTATTTTTCACAAGCATAGGTAGATTTCAAGAAAGACGCAAGGGAAAGACTGTTGAGAGAAATCCCCCTGTGGATTAAGGTTTTCTTGATGGAAGAGAGGATGATGAATATGTCTACGACTGAAATGGAAACCTAAAAACCCTCTCTTGGGGTAGGGAGAGTTTGGGATGGAGTCGTGGCTTGAGAGAGGGGAGAGGGTTCTTTGATGAATAGGGGAAACAACAAGAAATGTACTCAAGAGATGAGCGATCCTTGAAAAGAGCCACCATAGTTGAGAAGTGGTGGCGTGGTAAGATAAAAAAATAAAAAAAACAGTCTGAGAAGTTGCGAAAATAAGTTGAACCAGGAGAAGTAGAGGAAAGATAGATGGAAGAGTTGTGGAAGATGAGAAGACAAGAAATACTAGCTAGTAAAATATTAAGTGAGAGAGAAGCGTAGAGAGAAAGAAATCCCCAGGAGGGTGGACAAGAAGGAGAAGCTGTATAAGCAAGAGAGAAGGAAGTGGACATGGATCTTGAATATGAAAGAGAATATTCAGCCTCGCTGATAAGAAAGATCAGGAATTAGGCTGAAGAGAACACTCCAAAATAAGAGAACGAGACCCCCCCTATCAAATAAAACCACCTCGAATCCAGTTGCTCTAACCTCAAATCACCCATACCCCAAGTATCTTCTATACAAGTTGTAAATTCAATACTAACCTCTTATGCTAATTATTTTCCAGTATAATTATTTAGTCAGTCACACCTAGGAACTGAAAGTATAGGGAGAATATTGGGATCCCCTGGTAGGTCGCAAGAAAGACCGTTAGGTTTAATTTTGATAGGAGAAACAAGATCAACAATGGAGGGTCACACAGGAGGTTCAATTGCTCCATACCGAGAATTCTGGGGTAATGTAGATGAAGATGTTGAGCAACATTGGTTCTTGTGTGAAGCAATCTGGAGGTCTAGAGGGACTCCTAATGCAAATAAGTTGGTTGAGTTTCAGACTACCTTGAGAGGTCATGATATCAAATGGTACATGAAGGTTATTGAGCCAGGAGTGCCAGTAATGCAAGGTTAAGAGTTCACACTCGCCCAAGTACAAACAAGGTTCATAACGAAGTTTAATCTACCTCAGTTAGAACAATAGGCTCTGTCTGAGTTGTGTGAGATTCAACAAAGGGAAGGTGAATCATCCCAGGAATACATCCATAAGTTTAAATATTATATAGGGAGGTTAGTGCATCCAATTCATGAAGAACACCAAAGAGAGTGATATAATCAGGGATTGCTACCTCTGAAAAGGATTCCGTTAACACAATAACAGATAGCCACTTTGACATATGCCTTGGAACAATCAATGAATATTGAAGCCATGGAAGGATATCTAGGGAGTGTGACAGTGACTAGACCCCCAACATATGCAAATTTGGTGCAACTACAAGGAAAAATATTAGCACTTACAGAAAAGATTCAAGAATTGACGATACCTAGACTGGGATGATTGCAGGTCTAGTGTACCATATGTTACACATAAGGGAATATGGTAAATGAATTTCCATGAATGAGGGGAATGAGACCTCCTCATAATCTTATGGGACCCTTTCCAGGACCCACGGGAGGAGTTGTGTAAGTATCTGTGAATTTACCATTCCATAACCCCACCCCATATCATGGTTTTCAAGGGAGCCAAGTAACACCAATAGTTGAGTGTTGTGAGATTTTATGAATCCATGGGCATGGGACGAGACAATGTCCCATTATTGAAAAGTATTCAACAGTACCAAATACTGTACACTGTGAGTTTTGTGTATCTACCACGCATACTACCAATCAATGTTGAGCTTTCGATGCACTTGCAGATAGGTTGGATTGAAAAACATTGAGGGTGAATGAAACCCCTCAAAGATTGAGAAGAGGTGGAGGAGGTGGAGTCGGAGGAGACTACAGAGGAGGAAGAAACAAGGGAAGAGGACCAAGCAGATGTTATAACTATGATGAGCAAGGACATATGGCTAGATATTATCCTCATCCGAGGCATCCATGGTGATCTCATTGCAGAAACAATGGGCACGCAACTAAAGATTGCCCAAAACTAATTGAAAAATGAGAAGATCGATCACACCAATGAGGAAGTAACCTCATCAGTTCAGAAATCAAAAGATTTATTAAAGAACAATTTCCAAACCTTATATTATCACTCAAGGAGGGGAAAAGACTGTAGTTGATGCCGATGATATACCTCAGATCCAGAAGGCATCACCTAAGGAAGACAAGTATGATCCTCTGAAACATAAGTTATTCTTTAAATATGCGATAGAAGTATTTCAGAATATCCCTAGCATTGAGATGCAAGAGAAACCCCCATAATCTATTGTTTACCCTAAGATTGCACAAGTCCCTGCTTCACCCCCTACACCCAGAAACCCTGTAGTCACACTGAGACAATCTGAGCAACCAAAAAATGTAGTTAACCTTTGGTTTCAATTATTTTTTGGTATTCTTGGGAATGACTAGCTAACAGAAAAGTTGTGCAATGCACGTTACTTGGTTCTAGGAAATGAAGAACCTACAAAACCAAGAATAAGGAGTAATATTCCCGATAAGAGTACTCAGAGAGTGTAGAGAAGGAAAGTACGAATTGGAAAAGAATTTAGACTAGTAGACCAGCTAGACTAATTTGAGATTAAGGATGTTATGTTAGATCTAGGATCTGATGTTAACATACTGCCTAAAAAGACTTGGGAGGCCTTAGCAAAACCCCAGTTGACATATTACCCAATTCAGCTAAGAATGGCCAACCAATATTTCATTTTCCCAATAGGAAGACTAGAGAACATGGAAATAGATGTTGTGGGAGAGAATACTGTAGATGAATTTGAGGTGATTGAGATCATGGGGGATACAGACCCTTATCCTTCCCTACTTGTTATGGATTGGGCCTATGAAAATTATGCAATGATTGATCTAAGGAAAGACACTATGACATTTGAGGCAGATGAAATCAAGGTAGTTCAACCCTTGGATCCATATGTAAGGCCTAGATATACGGAGCCAATGGAAAAAAATATGGAGTGAGAATACTTGGATAAATTGTACACTGTAACAAAAAGAACAAGAAAAGAATACATAAATCCTATTGTTGATGGATCAGTAAGTTAGAGGAGTATACAGTCAATGGATGAATATTCAGAACTGGCATTCGACAATTGGTAGCAAGGATCATATGAAAGATTCTCAAGGAGATGTGCAACTATCATGGAAACTAGATTGGTCGAAAGCAAGGTCAGAGAACACCCAATATATGATGGTACCTCAGGACTTGATAGTTTTCTTCTCATCATGGAAGAAAAGGTAGTAGAGTATCAAAGGATATTAGTACTATTTTTAGCCCTCGAAGACACCCCTACCAGATGGTGTGCCAATAAAAAAGCCTTATTGAAAAATTGGAACGATGTGAAGCAAGATATTGCATATAGGTTTTAGGATAAGGCATAGCTGGAATCAAAGATGCAGATGAATTTCTAGGTTGCAAAACTGTTCAATGGAGAGTCTGATCCTAAAGCACATATTGAATAGTGCATAACACAGTGGAAAGTTGCAGAAATACCCTCTCGCTTATGGATTTAGGTATTTCCCCACTCATTAGGTCCAATCCCAAAAGCTTGGTTCATGCACGAAGAAACCAAAAGACAGAACAACGGCTAGAAAATGTTGGCAGATCAGTTTTGCAAGGACTTTTCCTTTACAAGTAAGCACCTTGAGCTTGAAGTAGTCCCGCAAAGAATTAAATAATTTCTTTTTACAGACAATAGTAATAGGAAATCTGACCTAGTGGTATGTGCAAAGCATGGTCGAGAACTTCAGACTAATATTCACCTAACCCTAGACAAGAGACCTATAGAATGCTATAATATTGAGAAGGATTTAGAAATCCTAGATGATTTAGAAGAACTGAGAAACCTAGCAATTAAAGAGACAGAAGGGAAAAGAGAAATTCAGAACATCATACCAAGTCAGACTAATGGTCCTTATAATCACCCATTGAATTTGTGAAAATTAAACATAGGGACCACAAAGCAACCTAAGATATCTATGGTGGGATATTACTAGGATGAACAAACTAATCAAGAAATACAGAGTTTGTTGTGGGAATATGAGGATTTGTTCCCAAATATATTTTCAGAGTTAAAAGGGATCAAAGGATCTATGGGAGAAATGAAAATTGAATTAAAACCAGGATCAAAGCCTGTGAGGCATAGACCATACCGCCTTAACCCCAAAGTGAAAGAGAAGGTTAAGAAGGAAGGTTAAGAGTGAAAGATAAGCTAGACTTATTTTTGTAGTAGAAGAGGTAGAATGGGTCAGCCCAATAGTCATCCAGAGAAAGAAAGGAACAAAGGATATCAAGGTCTATGTAGACTATAGAAGACTTAACTCTACCTATGTGCATGACCGTTTCCCAACACTTTTTACTAATGAGGTTCTAGAACAGGTTGCGGGGAAATAATCATACTCATTCACAGATGGATTTTTTAGGGTGCCACTAAGTAAGGATTGATGAAGAGGACAAAAGGAAGACCACATTTATAACAAAATGGGGGTCATTTGCATACAATGTGATTCCATTTGGATTAAATAATGCCCCTGCATTTTCTCCAGGATTGTAATAACATCTTTCTGATAATTTATTCACAAGTTTATAGAAGTATATATGGATGATTGGATGATATATAGCCTTCTCAAGGAACATGTAACACTACTACGTCTCATGTTTGACAGATGTAGAGAATTGTAGATATCGTTGAACCTAAGAAAGTGTATCTTCTGTGTGCCACATGGAAATTTGTTAGGCCACATAGTATGCATAGAGGGAGTACTGGTAGACCCAACCAAAGTTGTGGTCATTGCAAACATTTCGCTACCTACGAGTGTTAAGTAGTTGCACTCCATGTTGGGACACATAGGCTACTACTGTAGGTTCATCATAAGATATGCAAATATCATTGCATTACTAGAGAATCTATTAAAGAAGGCTGAAGCGTTCCAATGGACCCTAGAATGCGATAAAGCGTTTGAAACCATAAAGGAGAAGCTCAACATAACACTTATTATAATATTTCCAAATTGGGAAAACAAATTTCACTTCCACGTAGATGCTTCAGGTATTTTCTTAGGAGCTATATTAGTGAAACCAGGAGATGGATCCATGGATCATCCTATCTATTTTGTGAGCATGAAGTTGTTGCAAGCTGAGCGCAACTACACAATGACAAAAATGGAGGGTTTAGCTATGATTTATGCTTTGCATAAATTTAGACATTTACTGATCATTCTGTATTAAAACATCTAGTTAACAAACCTGTGTTGGAAGGGAGAATATTTAGATGGCTGCTACTATTTCAGGATTTTTCTTATGAAGTGATCATTAAACTTGGAAAATGCAATGTAGGATCTGATCACATGTCTAGATTAGAGTCAAGGGAAAGTGGCGGAGCAATTGATGATCAACTCCTAGATTCATAGATGTTTTGGGTTGAGGCCATACCAGAGTACTTGGAAGACATAGCAGTCTTACTAAGTATAGGATCCTACTCAGAAACGTATTCCACAACCTAGAAATGCCATATGGTTGTTAGAGCAGCGGACTATCAATTGATTACAGAGAATTGTATAAATTGGGACTTGACAGTATCCTCGAGAGATGTGTCTCAGATCATGAAAGACAAGATATACTTTGGGAGTGCCATAGTGGAGTTGCGGGAGGTTATGTGGGAGGAAAAGCCACTTCACAGAAATTCCTTCAAGCTAGACTATGGTGGGCCACACTCTTCAAGGATGAAAAGGCATATGCTAGATCATGCGATGTCTATCAAAGTGTGGGTAAGACATCATGACGAGATGAATTACCACTTCAACCAGTTTGAGCTCTACAATCATTTGAGAATTGGGTGGTTGACTTCATTGGGGTGATCAACCCCACAACTAAGCATTCAAAGGCTAGGTACATTATTACCGCAACTGACTACCTTACACATTAGGCTGAGGAAACAATTGTTTAGGATTTTTCGACTGATACTACTACTAGTTTCATTTTTGAAAATATTATCACTTGATTCAGATGTCCTAGGAGTCTGACCAGTGATCAGGAGCTCATTTTATCAGTAGTACCATAGAAAATCTTACAACAAAGTTTTTGATCCAACATCATAAAAGAAACCCCTGCCACCCACAAGCCAATGGAATAGTAGAAGCATTTAACAATATTCTGGATAGAGGATTGACAAAGGTTTGTTGCACAAACAATGAAGATTGGGACAATAGAGTTCCAACAGTAATATGGGCTTACAGAACAACCACAAAGAAACTCCAAAAGTACACTCCATTTTAGCTAGTTTATGGGAAAGAGGATGTGGTGCCTGCATAATTCATTACTTCGAGTTTGTACATTGCACAGATCACACACATGTCAGAGGAAGAATCAGTTGCACAAAGACTCATGGAGTTGAAAGAACTTGAAGAGACTAGTTTTTTAGCAGAATTCCATGAGTTAGTTGAGAAAGCAAGGAAAAAATCTTGGCATGGAATACACATTAATACTAAAGTATTTGTGCAAGGAGACAAGGTCCCACTCTATGACAGTCAGTACCAGAAGCATCTTGGCAAGTTACGCATGCATTGGTTGGGATCATTTATAGTTGTGGAGATCCGACCTTCTGAAGAAGTCAGACTTACGCAACTGGATGGTATGTTGTGACTAAGATGGGTGAATGGTTCTCACCTGAAACCCTATGCATCCTAGAACTGAGCTGAAGGACTGTTTCTCTAGTCTGAAAGAGCATGTACAATAGTTATATTTGAGTTTTCTCCAATTTTTGTAAATACAGTTAATAAAGTCGATGTGTGTAGTGTTGCGGCATGACATGTAGATCATTTTATTTTTATGTCTAAGTGTTTTTTGATGTAGAACTTCTTACTCAAAACCATAGGATTAGAAGTGTAAAGAACCCATTAATGACATCTATTAATATGACGGGGACCCCTTTGTGGTTGGAGGGAGAACGGATCCGAATGCGATCTGAGTCCATGTGCCACACGAAACCAGTCTAGTCATAGTCTTTATTGCTATTACAGTACTTCGTCTAAATTTAGTTAATCCATAAAGCCATGATACATGAAGATTCCATTGATATTCACACCAGGATTCTTATCTGTCAAACAGTAAGGTCTTAAATTGGCCACGTCCCTATCCAACTTGCATAGTAAATGCTAGAATCTCCCAATAGGACTTACCGAGTTAACCCATCCCGTCGAACAACTCAATTCCAAGTCTCATCCACAGGGTCATGATGAACAAAATTTATTATTGAACTTGCTAGCTAAGTTCGACTATAAGGCTCTGAGAACCATTGTAGAACATATTGTTTCCAGAAAGCACTTAGAGATTTTCAAATTCTACAGAGATAGCAAGCCTATGTAATCCTGAAACCCGTACTTGTGATCCCCAATCCTTATTTCTCCATAGAATTTTCTCATAATATAGAACGCAAAATTCTGAGAGTTAAAGGAAGTTGAAGCACCATGTCCAAAGATGCAGTACTAGATGAGCCCTGTGACCCCCAAGTTGAGGTTGTGGGTGATCTCAAGGGGAAGGTGGAGTAGGTCAATCTCCTTGATCTCAACTTAACAGATCAAGTCTTGTTCTCTCAGATGAACATAGATGTCTTCTGGAGTATCGATCTAGACAAGTTGGGAGGCATGCAGTTTGTTCTAAAGCCCGAATTCATCAACCTCTTTAACTCAACAATCATGAACCTCAGTGACTTACTAGTGTTCAGTACCACTAGCGATGTTGTGTGGTGCACCAAGTTCCTAATCAACAGGGTGCACAACAAAAGTATCTGGTTGGATAGTCAATATTCAATCCATGCCGAAGAAATCCACTAGCTGACGGGACCGTCCCTTGAGGGAGAGGAGGTATCTAAAAAATTCTAGGGTCCCAATAAGCACAAAAAAAAGAAAGGGGAACCCAGCCTATATGAATGGTTCCACATGTAGAGGGGGGTGGCACACAACAAAAATCGACCCCATTATACCAGGGACGGTCAGGATTGGCTGCTACATCATAGCTAGCAAATTGATGAGGTCATAATACAAGAGATAATTCACACTGGATGCATTATCAGTGGATGATTTTTGTGCCAATGGCACTATATTCAATTGGTGTAGTTACCTGCTAGAGGAACTACTTGTGGCTTGCAAGGAAGCCCAGGAGAAGGGAGGCACCTTCACATATGGATGCATGTTGCTTGCGTTCACAATTTGCAAGTGGAAGCCATCCGCTAGATGATCGTTGGCACTAGCAGACAAGGGGCACCTTGTAAATATGTTTGAGCTCTAGTATTCAAGGGTAGACTTAGAGAACACAAACTTTAACAACACAGTGTTATCCAAGTGGTACAACAGGCTCATCGACACAACACAAAGGTTGAACATTCCCTAGGATCTCCTCAAGTGCAACACAAGGAGCATTTGCTTCAGCATGAATCAATGACATACATTTTTATGGCTGAGGTATGCCAAAAAGGAGGAATTCCACTCAAGGATGTTGCCATTCTACTTAGATGAGGAAGCCTTCGACAAAGAGGTAATGTCATGGCCGAGATTTAAACGTAACCCACGCAAGTCAAGGATAGACTAATTTTTTCATGTCGAGATGCTGAAGAAGAAAGGAAAAGAATCAGGGGAAAGATCAAGCTTAGGTTGAGAGGCATAGAAGAAAGAAGCTCCGACATAGATAGACTCTGAAGAGTAGAAAGAGATGCAGCCATTGAAGTGCAAGAAAAGAATGTTTATGATGTTCCCACAATTTGCAGAGAAATCTGTGTTGACAGGCGAGGATGTCAACAAAATCCTTAGCGTTGCATTCATCACAGATCCAACAACCAAGAAAACTAGTATGGGGGTTTCACCGAGCAAATTTTTGAACCCCCAACCCCTTTCATCTCCGCGCAGCCCCCATCATCCATATTCAGGACGACCCTGAGCCTGACACCCTTCCATCCACCATCATCACTGAGGACCCTCCATCACCACCACAACCCCAATCACCACCCCTAGAAACCAATAGTCCACCCCAAACTATTGATCGAGAGCCCATGCAGCTCAATCCTCTAGAACTACTTGAGCTAGAACTACCAGAAACAAACCCATATTTACTTGAGCAGAGACTAGAAATTCCTGGTCTAAATCCAGAAGTATCTGAGTAACGACTGCAGCTGATTGGCCAAAACCCTGAGACCCAGGACCAATAAATTGTACCTTTTGTACAATAGAAGGACACTCAAACGATAGAGGATCTGCAAACTCAAAGTCCCCAACACATACCTTCAAAGGACAAGGTTGAGGGTGCCATGGGAAGTGTAACTCCAGAAGTATAGCCATGAAAAGAGAAGGAGCTACCAGAGGTTCAAAAAGAACCAGATTCAACCTCCAGGCAAAGTGCAACATCCACACAGGAACATATGGAGCTAGTTCTCCAAAATTCTCAGTAGTGTGCATAGTTGCGACAACAATGCCTGGCCAAAATAGAGGTTCTAACACTCCTGCCTTCAGTGTTGAGGCTGAGGCATGTGCCAGGACCATCCACAGGGGAGGAGGAGGTAGAGACTCCATAAGAACATTCAATGACCAGTGGAATTCCACTGTAGGTCCGAGAACCCAGGGATGTAACCCCTTCATCGATTGACCTTACATAGTGGCCAACAACACACTTAGTTAGAATGATCAGGAAATCAACTGATCAACTGGAGAAGAGGCTCCAGCAAGAAGAGAGGTCTATAGAGTTCGCAAGGGAGGAAGTGCTCCTTGCGCAACCGTGAAGAAAAAAAAAAGAACACACAAAGCTAGGTCGAGCACAGATTGGAAAGAGTTCAGGAAAGCCTTGCTGAATCCTGGTCAAAAATTCAGAAGGCCGCACCCCAACTACCAGAATCCAGTGATGCAGGAGAGTCAGAGCATCAGATTGAACTGATCCAAGGAGCATGGTCACAATTGGCCATTCATGTCGAGAATCTGAAAGTGCAGTTGCGACAGACTCAGTAGGAAGAAAATAAAAAACCTTGGAAGCTGTAGGAGAAGATGGAGAAGATAGTGCTATAAGGAAACAATGCCTGAGCAACACTACACAAGCACACAACTGAGTGCATAAATATTTTTAGAGAAGTCGGTGATTGGATGGGCATCATTTCTAGGTGCAACCAGACTTTGGAGGACATACATAGTAGAATCCAGGTGATGAATGAAGAAGTTGTTGCTATGATGGATCCATTGGAACAAAAATAGAAGTTTGATCATATTCAGTAAGTGGACAACAAGCTAAATGCTCTATTTGAGGTGCAATCTATAGCTAAGAATGAGTTGCGTGACTTCTGACCTATCATTCATACAGTTTACATGCAAGTGCATCAAGTTGATGCAACAACAGACTCTGAATGGAACTCTTTGGTCGCATCCAAGCCCAAGGAGTGTATCACAAATGAGACCCAAGAGTTTGTCATCGAGGCCTCACTCCTTGCTAGGAAATGGCAGGATAAAGTTGGGATCTTTCAACAAGTTAAGAAGCAGGCCTTGGAGCTAGTCCCAGAGTTGGGCCCTTCGTTTGAAGAGGTAGGGGAAGAGAAAGCACAAGCATAAAGAGAAAAAGAAAGAGGAAAAGGAGGACAAGGAAAAACAACAGTTTCTCTTGGAAGCTGTGAAAGAGTCGAGTACTTGATTCCAGGGAAAGTCAAGGTTTGTGGTAGGAGCTTGTTGGGCCCTTAATTTTTGAATGAGAAGCTGCGCAAGAAATAATACAGTCCTAGTTTTGGTCTAGTACGAGTTGCACAAGATACATAAGAAGCTGGGCATCAGAGCAAGGAGAAGTAATAGAAATTGGTTGTGAAAAGGATAATGCAACACCAACAAGGAAAAAATAGTTGCAACATAACAAGAAAGCATGTGAGATAAAATCCATAAGACCCTACTGATCTTATATATATGAGATGATTACAATTGTAAGGGTTGTTCGACCATGATTGAAAAAGGGTTGTTTTCTTTTTCTTGTTGTCACTATTAATAGGTTGGGTTGAGTTCTCTAAATGTGACCTGTACATAGTTTTGGAGAAGTAGAGCTCTGCGACATGGGTCAAGAGACAAGAGTATCTAACAGAGCATTACTTTGAATCTCTGAAGTCATATCTGAAAAATATCTAAAGATAATATATGAAGAAGGATCCAAAATTTCAAAATATGTTGCGTCATTCTGTGTTTATACTTCTGCATTGTATCTTTACAATACTTCTTTATGCTTCATAAGTTCCACATGATGTTTTTGTGTTTGAATATTTTCCACAACCTAAGTAACTTCATTTCTTACGTATAAGAGTTCAGATCTATTCTGTAGCTAGTTTTCCTTGTGCAAGTTCATGATGAATTATTGGAACAGGGGTAGACCTAGGGTTCAACGCTTCAACAACGCACCAACAAAACCCTAACTACCGACCCTTTCGGCAAC